>OY744524.1:52553934-52571434 GCA_963556195.1 Sepiola atlantica
TATATGTATATATGTATATATATATATGTGTATATGTATATATGTATATATATATATGTGTATATGTATATATGTATATATATATGTATATATATATTTATATATATATATGTGTATGTATATATATGTATGTGTATATATGTATGTGTATATATATGTATGTGTATATATATATATGTATATATATATGTATGTATATATATATATGTATATATATATGTATGTGTATATATATATGTATATATATATATATGTATATATATATATGTATATTTATATATGTATATATATATATATATGTATATATATATATGTATATATATATATGTATATATATATATGTATATTTATATATGTATATATATATATGTATATATGTATATATATATATATATGAATATGTATATATGTATATATATATATATATATATGAATATATATATATATATGAATATATTCATATATATATATGAATATATTCATATATATATATGAATATATATATATATATATATTCATATATATATATTCATATATACAGTATCTACAATAAGTGAGTACACCCAACGAATTTTTTACTTTTTACTTCATAGAACTTTAATTTTTCGTAGGATTTAAATGAAACTCGGTGTGAACATAGCCATGTAGTGGTTTAATAGCTTTATAAACTATGAAGGAACAAATATCAAAAAAACATTTGGAACAAGTAACAAAAAGTGAGTACACATGAGCATTTTAAACAAATAATCTTATTTTTAATACTTTGTATGACCTCCATTGTTATCAATAACAGCAGACAACCTCCTAGCCATTGATTCGACTAGTTTATGACATGTGTCCGCCGGAATTGCGTTCCATTCACATTTGATGACCTACTTCAGTTCGTTATTATTTCTCGGATTTTTCCCTTCAATTTTCCGTTTCAGATGCTCCCACAAATGCTCTATTAGGTTCAAATGAGGTAACATACTCGACAATGGTAAGGTATTAACCCGTTTACTGTCTAAGAACGCCTTAGTAGCCCGAGATGTGTGCTTAGGGTCGTTATCTTGCTGGAAAACTCCACGTCTGCCAACACTTGTTAGACTTGGTAACAATTTTCCTCCAATATCTGGCAATAGAGTTTGGAATCCATTTTTGCCTTCGATGAAAGCAAGTCGTCCAACTCCTTTGGCACTCATACACCCCCAAACCATTAAGCTCCCACTTCCATGCTTTACAGTTGGCACGACAGACTTATCCTTGTAAGCTTCCCCTTTTCGTCGGTACACACGCTTAACGCCATCTAATCAAAATAGATTTATTTTTGTCTCATCAGACCAAAGGATTTTGTGCTAAAACTGCATATCTTTGTCTTTATGTTCATTAGCAAATTCATAGCGCTTCTTTTTGTGAGAAGTTTTAAGAAGAGGCTTCCCCCGAGGCATGCAGCCTTTAAACCCATCTTCATGGAGAATGTTGCGCACTGTCTGAGCACTCACAGTTACGTTTAAATTGTGCAAAATTTCTTCTGCGATGCTAGCAGCACTCCGACGTCTGTGTCCCCTCTATTAGTTGTTTGATGCGCCTCTTAGTTCGATCAGAAAACTTATTTGGTCGACCGGGACGGCGGCCATTTTTTACAGTTCCAGCTTTTTTGTACCGTTGAACAACTATTGCTACCATATTTCGGCTGATATTTACATTGTCACTAATTTCCTTATATGAATGACCACTCTTGAATAAATTAACAATAGTTTCACGAGTTTTTTCATCTAAATCATTGTCATGAGGAGCAATTTCCAAGAATAAACGGACAATTGAAGGAAAAAATCCGAGAAATAATAACGAACTGAAGTAAGTCATCAAATGTGAATGGAACGCAATTCCGGCGGACACATGTCATAAACTAGTCGAATCAATGGCTAGGAGGTTGTCTGCTGTTATTGATAACAATGGAGGTCATACAAAGTATTAAAAATAAGATTATTTGTTTAAAATGCTCATGTGTACTCACTTTTTGTTACTTGTTCCAAATGTTTTTGTTCAATTCTTTTGCATTGACAAGATATTTGTTCCTTCATAGTTTATAAAGCTATTAAACCACTACATGGCTATGTTCACACCGAGTTTCATTTAAATCCTACGAAAAATTAAAGTTCTATGAAGTAAAAAGTAAAAGATTCGTTGGGTGTACTCACTTATTGTAGATACTGTATATATATGTATATATATATATATATATATATGTATATTTATATATGTATATATATATATGTATATATATGTATATATATATATATGTATATATATATATGTATATATATATATGTATATTTATATATGTATATATGTATATATATATATATATATGAATATATATATATATATGAATATATATATATATATATATATATATTCATATATATATATTCATATATATATATATATTCATATATCCACTCCAGCCCCTTTGCTATCTAACATAACATCCAAGATGAGAATAGTAGTTTGAATAATCTAACTAGTACACATAGTTTCTTTTTGATCACTATCTCTCTCTCTCCCCATCCAGCTACGGATTAAATAGTATTACTACTTGTGATTTTGTTTGTAATGGACTATTCCAATTGTAATGGACTAAACCAATTCTTTCCTTTCTTTATTACCTTTGACTTTTAATAAACACAGAGAGAGACAGAGAGAGAGAGAGAGAGAGAGAGAGAGAGAGAGGTGGAATTGGAGGTCAAACAACATATATTAAGAGAGGGTGAGAGTGATAGATAGACACTTAACAAGAGATGGGTCACTTGGTGAGTTAATTGCTAATTGCAGCTAATTAGAACAGTTAAAATGCAATGTTTTCCAAATATAACTCAATCCCAAATTAAGGAATATTTTAGCATGTATTTTATGCGATTAAAATATATAGGAAAAAAAGTTAGACAAACAAACACTCAGCTTTAGTATGATAATAGATTTCTCAAATTCCTGTTCATTTCTTTAACAGATGGCATTGGCTGGAAGACTTTGTTGGTTGTGCCGAACAAGCAAGTACTACAAAAATGTGCACCGTCTTTCCTCAACCTGGAAAAAACGACAAATCAAGCAAGAAGAAATCAAAGAAACTGTCTATCAGTTTACAGTTGAAAATGCTAACCAACTTCAAGAGAGAATTTATGTCTGGGGTTTTGCAGCAACAGGCGCTCTCGGTAACGATTCCATCTACATAATTTACATATTTTATTTTCATATCTTATCGATTGTTTAAAAATGTTTTCCCTTTACTTTTTTTTCTTTCTACAGGGTGTTTAAGACAAATTTGATATTTTTTAGAAAGGAAAAAAAAAGTCGTATCTTGGCCAATAATTGATGTATTCTCAAAATTCAAAATGCATCTCTTAGAAGATCTTTTGCCAAATACAGGTCACTCTAAGAAGCTGCCCTAACATCTAACCCTAACTATCACTTCCAGGTGGGACTTGAACCTTGAGCACATGACCTTCCCTATGTCCTTTGAGAGATGCGTGAACACACGTTTGCTCCTGGCAATCAGCTTGTCGTTGGACTTGCAGGTGGCAAGGTTGGTGTCTTTCTCAATTGTGCTCCAGACATAATAGTCCATGGGGTTGCAGTTGGGAGGGGGGGGCAGATGTTGAGACTGGTGAAGTCATGGAGATTCCAGACAGCCACTTCTGAGTTTTCCCAGTGATGTGACACAGAGATGAGTCCTGCTGCCACATTTATGACTTTCCCGCAGCCACCCTCTCCACTCAGCACTTAATAAGAGTGGACAGCAACTATTTAACCATTTGAATTGAGTTCCTTTTCGAAGATGTGAGACAGCATGATGTGGCCTTCACTGGAAACACACCCAAAGACCATCACAGTTTAAGGGAACTTGTTCTTCATGCGAACTGTAGGTTAGTCACTTGTTCTGCGCATCATTGTGCAATTGGTCCTTAGAAGAACCAGAGCCCCCCCCCCCCCCCCTTGTTGACTGGGTGGTTGACCATGTTGAGGAGTTTATTGGTTTTCATAAGACGGTTCTCTTGGGCATTGGCTGTGAGGAGTTGATCCTTGGATCTCTTGTATGAAGAGTGGTGATAATCCTCATTCATAGTCGCCACTCCGACGGCCATCTCTCGTCAAGGTTCGCATTGCTTTGCTTGAATCTTGTTGCAACTTGTTTAACGACTCATCTACTAATTTCATTGTGTGGACAGTCAAATGCCTGTTATGATCCTTCCTGCTAGCCACTGCTTCCACATCTTCATCACAATTCTCACAACCTTTAAGGTGCACATCTAACATTTGTGAATTTGGCACAAATTATTATGATTCAGGTCACACTATTCCAATATCCTAATACTTTCCAGCTATCCATGATCTCCAGCTCTCAAACCCACCAATAGTACACAGAAACAGCTAATCATTGTATTTCATTACTATTAATTACTTCAAATCATTCTGAAATGAATATCCAAAAATTATTAAATTTGTCTCAAACACCCTGTACATATTTGTTTTTACACGTTTACTCCCTACAAAAATTGTTGACATATTTTTTATTTTTCTTCATATTTTTTAATGTATTTTCTCTCTACATGTTTTCTCTGTATTTCTCTACATAGACGGGTATGTAAAATACCTCAGAGAGTTGAACAATCCTGCCTTGCATAGTTCCAGGTCACTTTTGGGCAAAGTGTAGCACCTGTTAGCCTCTCTCTGATATTCCAGCGAGTTACCATACAAAAAAGAAGCGTTAGCAGTAGGACGTAGATGTTTTGCTGGCATGCTCCAACAGACCGGATGTGTGGTAGTTAACATGTTAATGGTTTGGGACACTAAACAGTCTCATTGGTTGACAACTGTGGTCACGTATGCACTTAGATGCTATGTGACTCTTCTCTGTCTTATGAGTTGTTTCAGCCTGGGTAGCAGTAAGATCTTGCAGCAGTCATCGACAAATTGATGTTGTGACAAAAATTGACATCATGGCTAGATGGATGATCCTCCCTTGAAACACAGCCCGATTGTGGGAATAGTGGAGTTTCAGATGCTGAAAATTCTGAGTTGGGGTGATAAGGCAAAACATCCACCCCATTAAACCTTGTTTCAATGATTATGGCAAGTCTTACTACTACTTTCAAGCATGTGGTGGGACACTCAAAGCACTCTAAAAACAAAACTGGATAAACAAACAAACATTGTTCAATGCACATCTGTTTTTAAAACTTTGGTATTATTCATTTAAGTTGGTTGCAGCATCTCAATAATTATTATCTTACCAATTATTTGAAAAAAAAAAAAAAATGATTTAAGATTCATTCTTTTTTTTTTTTTTTCAGGCATCAAGTCCTATTTACGACCCCAGAAGAAACAGACAGCAATTTCTAGCATGAACAGACCAGCACAGATGAAATTTTTTGAATCCAATAATATGAAAGTAAGGATTGTTTTAAATGCTAGACGTTTGCTCACAACAACTATTTATTTGATTTCATTCGAAAATTCATAAAGTATCTTTTAAGACATTCTTCTTGCATAACTAAAAGTAATAACTTTATTTACTTTTATATTATCCTTATTATTTTGGCTCGTCTTTTGGCTAGCTTCAAAGTGTTTGGTAGAATTTGCAGCTAATAGTAAGTATTACTTGACAAGGATCACGATGCGAACCCTTCTACCTTGATCCCCAGCTTGAAAGATCATGCAGAGTACAACAATAATGCAAACGATTGCATAAAAAAGTGGAAAACTTCAAAGACACGCAAAGAAGAAGAATCATTATTATTATTATTACATAAAAGTAAAGAGGGTTATTATTTTCTTGTTTTCTGTAAACGAGAGTACAACCTTTTGGGGACACTGGTTAAAAAAAAGCAGATGGTTTCTTGACGTCATAGTTGTCCGCCATTTTGGCTAGGAAACGACAAATTAACAAGCTTTTAAATTTGGGGGATGATCGGCCATTTATTTTGCACATACCTAGCATTCCCTGATAACGATGCCTCAAGCGACCGGTAATAACCTTCCGAAGGAGGAGGTAATGCCTGAGGTGCATCTCCTGAGACCAAGCCGGACCATACCTCATCCCAACAAAAAAGGGTCTGATGGTTCAGGATAGACCCTAGGTTGCTAGAATGATGCTACGGCGAACCTCAGCTTTTATGAATATCTGGTTCAATAAATTGTAAATATGGAGGGGACACAACTCTTTTCAGCTTATACATTCATAGTTGGAATTAGTATTATTGTAATTAACTACAGCAGTAACAAAAAGTAGTCACTATTTTGACATTTGGCCCGTTCCCGAACCTAATTTTCGATCTTCTCTGATTTATTTGGCAATTATCGAATACTAAACGTATCTGTGATCCCGTTGTGTTAAAACTTTTACCACTATTTATTCTATTTTGATTTCATGTGAAAATTCATAAACTATGATAAATCTTTTAAGACATTCTTCTTGCATAACTAAAAATAAGTTTCTTTACTTCTATATCATTATTTCTGCTCACTACGAGTTATCACACAAGTCATTGTCACTGGAGTCTGAGTGGCAACAAGCCTCCCCAGATTTCCAATACTCTCCACCTCTTTTTGATAACCACTGCAAATGACCTTGTGGTATCGCGACAGCTGCTTACCATTGATTTCTCGCTGGTAACAACCATTGGTCGTCTATGGGATTTGAGTGGCAATAAGCCTCCCCAAGGTCCCACCACTCTCTGCACTCTTCCGATGAAGGTCTGGTTTGTGCTGTCTGTCCTCAGTCTTCTCATCCTCCTTGACCCTCTCCGACTATTTTGTGTGGTGCTAATCGAGGCCGGCTCCATCGTTCTTTTTTTGGGGGGAGGGGCAGCTTATGATATTTCTTGCAGTTTCTGTTCCTTGGTTTGTGCGGTGGTGTTCTTCCTGTGATTTTGTTTTCTTCCTATTGTAACTTCCATGTAACTGGTTACCATTCGTAGCTTATGCGGGTTGGTTTCCGCATTCATGGATTTTCCTTAAGATTACAACTGTTGTATGGTCTCAGTGATCCCTTTGATTCCAATTTCTCCCAGTCTTTGCTCCCGGTTTTTTTTGGGACTGCTCCTAGTGCTCCTACGATTATTGGTATTATATTGACTTTCTTCATGCTCCATATCCCTTTCAGTTCTCTGGCATGTTCTGTGTATTTGCTTTGTTTTTCCATCTCCTTGACCTTCACTCTGGTCTGTTGGAACGACAAAGTTTACGATTTGGCAGGATTTTTCCTTCTTGTCGATTATTATGTTATCTGGTCTCCTTGCTTATATGAGTTTATCTGTTTGTACATCCATATCCCAGAAGATTTTGTCTTTTTCGTTTATCATCATTATTATTATTATTATTATTATTATTATTATTATTTAGAAGTATTATTATTCTTATATAGATGCAAAGACAGAGTTATTATTTTGCCATCTAATTTATATACATGTTTGTGGTGTGTACAGACACATATGTAAATTAGATGGCCACAATTCAAAAAAGTCACTCTTTCTCTAAATGCTCACAAAGACATTAAGAAATATTAGAGTGGTTGAACAAGTATAGAGTGAGAGGAGGTGAAAAAATGCAGAGATAGCTAAAAGAGAGAGTCGTGACTTGTTCAGTTAATTATAAATTACGGCTAATTAGAACAATGAATATAGAATTTTTTTCACACAATCTCAGATTTAACGTATGTATTTTATATATATTTCAATATGTATTTTGTGTTATATATGAAAATATGTATATAGGAAAAAACCTTATGGAAACAAATGTTTGTTAACTCACAATGAGAAAATGGTCATAAAAAAAAAAAAATGTTCAAACAAGTTTTTGGAAATTAAATTGAATTTTAACAAAAACCCTTGAAAAATAGTTTAACATTCAGAAAAAAAAACCAGCAAAATCGTGATAATTTTTTTGTGTGCTGTTGTAGTGTAATACTGAGGCAACAACATGGCTGAAACTTGTAATGTTATGATCCTCCACTATAATAAAGACCAATGTGTATTTATTTGTATATTTATTTGTACATAAATATATGTACTTCCATCCCATCACGCAAAAGTTAACGAGTAAAACATGTGCCTTCTTGTAGCCCACAGACGAAACCATTTCAAGTGGTGAGGGGAAGCGAGGAAGCAAAGTCAGACAACCTCCTCAGATTTACCCCGTTGCCTGAAATGAATCTGAAAAGAAATCCTGAATTCTATAATAAAGTTAATGGTGGGTTTTTTTTCTTTAGGTAATCAGAAATGATAATAACAATTTATATATGAAAAATTAAATTATTGACGTAGTTCTATGATTTTATATAAATATGTTAGTAATATATCTATAAATAGCAAGTGTAAACACTGGCAAAACATAATTTTTCCCCATTTTTGATGGAGGATGGACGCTAGTGTATTAAATAAAATTAGAAAAAACACTTTAAAAAAAAAATCGAAATGCACAGAGATTCTAAAAGTTAAAAAATTACATTTGAAAAAGCTATCATATTTATGTACAAGCTATCATTTTTTGGGCTTCAACCAGAAAATGACGAAATTATAAAAGTAGCAAGTCACGTAACTTGTCTACAATTATTTCTGCAGACTCTTCCCAGCTACTAGCCATGAGATGGAAAAAATAAAACTGCTATCAACTCTCTTACATACTCACACATTGATAAAATAAGGCAAACATAAACACACTTCTTACATTAACTAATTCGTTTGCTACATTCTACAAACAGAAAAACAAAACAATTTAGCTGTCTGAACTTTGTATTGGGTTGGTGCAAAAACAATGGCGTTTTTTGACGTTCAACTTCAAAAGACCATAATTTCTTTTATACCAAACTTTATTAATCAAAATAAGAACCATTAGAATCAACACATTTTTGCCAACAGGAAACAAGTTTACTTATTCCATTATAAAAATCCGGAGTTCTGGAAGCGATGAAGTCATTGAAGGCTGATTCGGCATCATCTCAGCTTTTGAAGCATTTCTCGTGCAGGAAGTTGTCGAGATGCTTGAAAAAGTGATAATCGGTGGGCGAGAGGTCCGGTGAATATGGCGGATGAGGCAGTCTCGTGGCCCAATTCGTTCAGCTTCTGCAGGGTCAGTTGTGCAACATGCGGGCGAGCGTTGTCATGGAGGAGAATTGATCCCTGCATATTGACCCATCTCGGGTGCATACGTTGGAGCTTCTGGTGCATTTCATCAATTTGTTGGCAGTACTTCTTCACCATAATCGTTTCGCCCGGATTCAAGAAGCTGTGATGGATGAGACCAGTCACAGACCACCATAATCTTTTTTTGGCGCAATTTCGGCTTCGGGAAGTGTTTTGGAGCTTCGCCGACATCCAACCACTGTGCCGAACATCGCCGATTGTCATAGAGGATCCACTTGTCATCACATGTCACAATTCGCTTGAGAAATGGGCAGTTTCTGTTGCGCAGCAAGAGCGTAGAAGACACCTCAAAACCTCGAGTTCATCAGCAACTTCTCATGTGGTTTTGCGAGGATCGGCTTCAATTAAGGCTTTCAGATCTTCGTTATCAACGGCAGTTGGCTGGCCTTGACCGTCTTCATTTTCAAGGCTCTCGTCACCATTGCGAAATTTCTTGAACCACCTTTGTGCCGTACGTTCGTTAGTGGTTCCTGGGCCAAACGCATCATTGATGTCACAAGCTGTTTCGGCAGCTTTTCGGCCTAGTTTGAACTGGAACAAGAATATTGTGCAGATTTCAATTTTGCCCATGCTGTCGAAAAGCCTGCAAAAACAATAAATGAAGAGATTAAAAATGGAAACGAATAACACAATTCGATAGAGCGAAAAACGCACTTTAAAATAACCTATAACAACGCTATATTTATCAATAAATTAATTCAGAAAACATATATAAATATAACATGTGAGAAAATGCCATTGTTTTTGCACCAACCTAATAAATGGCTGTTACCTTTTTCTTTTCACACTCGCATCCTTTTTATTTTTACTTGTTAGCATGAGACTTGGTACATTAGACAACACGGCCTTGTCTATTTTATCCATAGCACAGCTCACCTAGCTACAAGTTTATGTCTATTGAGGAAGTAAAATAAAGTGGTTGACCTTGATTGAGAGTGATCCAAAAACTCCCTTTTCATTGGCTACTACACCAAGATGCAGAAGACAACACTCCTTTCCCAGGTTTATTCCACTTATTCTTGATCCTCACCTTATAATGCTGAGCGTTCAACGAGGGGCATCAAGTACCATTTTTGGGTATGACTTGATCGAACATTGAACATTGGTCTCATGCACCATTAGCAAACATTTTAACCATTATGCCAAATGGACCGGTTTAAAGGAATCTTATGACCATAAGGAAGCATCAGTTCATGAGATTAGCCATTATTAGATCATAAGTAATTAGTTGCTTCATCTTTCTAAAAAGTATTTTTATGATTTTTTAATATTCTCTTCAGGTTCGGAATGTAGCCTGTGGCTATGGCTTTACACTCTTTTTGGCAGATCGGATGAAAGGATGTCAGGAAATCTTAGGAGTTGGAATCAACACCGATTCCCAAGTTGGTTATCATCCTGTGGATAATAAATCAGGTAAGCAAGTGTGCAGAATTTTCATCCCTGAAAAAAAGTTTGATTCTCGCATGAGAGAAAAAGGATTACACTCAAAGATTAATGCTGAAAGTTGAATTGGAGTGACAGGTTTTCAAGAAAAGGAACAACAACTGTGTATATGAATTGAACAGTTCTACTTAGGCAAGTAATAAAGAATGATATACAGAACAGTTATAGGTAAACTTATCTTATGTAAAAAGTGTTCTGGTAACAGGTATGCGTGCTTCGGCTCCAACGATTCTGGCTCTTTTCGCCGTAGGAGGATTGGCTTTGTTTACAACAATCTTCTAGGGCATGTGTTGTTATGCAGTCAACTATTAACTGACTTCAACCAAAGTGAAAGTGGAAAAAGAGATGAGAGTTTAAGCGTTTAAGTTTCTATAAGCTGCCACTAATGAAGCAGTGATTGGGGTTTATCTTTTGACCAATCCACACAACCTTTAAAGCGAAAACAACCACACAGACTAATCTATAAGTGTCTTATAAATTTTGATCTATTCGACTGTATCTGCAGTTTTATTGAAAAACTGGCTTTGCCAACTCGCTATCGCTTCACAAAGTTCTCTAAACCAACATTTTAGATAATAAACATTTTATTGATAAATTTCTTTCAAACGCAAGACTAAAACTTTCGCATTTATTCA
Source organism: Sepiola atlantica (assembly GCA_963556195.1). Taxonomy (NCBI): domain Eukaryota; kingdom Metazoa; phylum Mollusca; class Cephalopoda; order Sepiida; family Sepiolidae; genus Sepiola; species Sepiola atlantica. The sequence goes on from OY744524.1 coordinate 52,565,192, forward strand.
TATACATAGATTAAACGGGAGAGAGGAAGGGAGGGGGATAGAGAGAGAAAAGAAGCAGCAGCAGCAGCAGTGAGCAAGACAGCTAGCCAACCAGTTGGGTAGGCAGCCACTCTCTCCTCCCTCTTCTCTTTTTGTTTATGCTTGTCAGTAAGAATTCTAGCGAGCTATGTTAGTTTAAGAAAGGTTTTTAATAAGTTATTCATTTTTTTATTAAATCACTTTAAATAGTTACTGTTAATATCGCAAAACTATTGCATATATATTATAAAAATAGGACAATAAAATTACAAATGAATAGCACCAAACATTAATTTATTATGAACTGTTTAAAATATTGTTATGCAAATCAGGCATTCAAAGAACTGTGTTTGAATCGTTCATCTCTACTATATATAGAGTATTTCAAAATATTATGTTGTATTATTGATTTAAATAACAGTAACCCGTTTTAATGGTAATATATAAGTGATAAATGGAAAAAAACTTTTGCATTTATTCATTTAGATAGTTTCTTCAAGAGACTTTTTGTTGGGTAGAGCACCGTCTCCTGTTAGTCACAAGGCGAAAGCATTAACCACCCTCCCGCCTAACCGATCGTGCAAAGGAATGCAATTGAATGAGAGTCAACAACTTCAGAAGTCTCCCCTGCCACTAAACGTAAATCTGTTAGCTACCAACACTGCACATCTGTGTAGCTAAAACAAAAGGGAACTTCCATGAACAGAGTTTCTTTCCTAGCCTTTCCAATCACAATACCATGGGACTGCTTCCTTGCTCAAACATGGTCGTCTTCAGTAATAAAACTCTACCCACCATTTCAAATGTTCTCATCAAACTGGCAATTTCATTAACCCTATCCTCGCATGGCTTTTAGCCTTGATAACTCGTAACTCATTATAAACAAAAAGAAAATATGTTTCTAGTCTTTCTCTACTTTATCTTTATTTCCATGGAAGATGCTCGACTGAGTTCCAATCTCTGGTTCCTCGTTGTACGACATCCACCGCCTAAACTTATCTTCTAGCACAACCAAAAAGAACCTGTCTTTCTTCCTCCATGTGCCTAGCATCAGGTGAAATTTCCATGAACAGTTTCTTTCCAAGAACTTCCATCTGTGGAATACATTACTACAGGACTGCTCCCCTGCAGATTACAACAGGGTCATCTTCAAATCCAATATTAACAAATGCTTGTCATAAACCATCTCCATAAGTAATACAACTTTGTTCATTCCATTCATCATTTTAATTTTTTTCATAATATTCTGAATGGCCTCATTAGTATAAAAAAAGTTTGTTTCGTGTTGCTTACTATGTTCAGGGGAGATAACTTGAATATGGTTCAAGGAAAATTACTCCCGCATATACTGAACCGGCAAAACTATATCATGTTTCAGAATTTTTGAGATGAGAATTGATATTTTGTATTATTTACATTATTCGGACTACTATTCTCATCTTCATTGTTATGTAATCTGCAACTTTCTTCAGGTGCATCTTTTGAAACTTAGGATTCTTTATATCGATCTTAGGAAGTTATACTGAGTTTCGAATTGAACCCTGTATTTAATCCACATGAACATGTGTTGCAATGGATAAAGGCATTGATTAACAATCAGTTCTAAGTGACAATCTTCTAAAGGTTGAAGGTTCAATCCTTAATACAAGCGATAATAACTTACAATAATGTAATTATTAATTATTACTTTTTACCCGGTTCATGGCTGATGAACAATCTACTCTCATGGATTAAATATAGGGTTCTATTCAAAATTCTGTCCAGGTTCCTGAATACGATGAGAAGGTTCCCATGTTCGAAAAGATGCACCTGAAGCAAGTCGTGGGTTACATCTGCCGAAATATTGTGAAACCAAGATGATAATACTAGTCCTAATAATCTACAAAATATATATCGTTTTTAGAGATTACGGTTAGAATCATAGTATTAGGGTTAGGGTTTTATGTGTCTGTAAATAAAGTAATTAATAAGTTATTAATAAAAATGTGTTCATTTTAGTCATTTGTCTTCTAAGATCTTCTTTCAACTAATATTCATCAGAGGGTAATATTCGTATTGAAATGAAATCGAACATAACAAAAACATTATTACAATGATTTAAAAACAATATGGTCTCTGAAAGAAATAAATCTTATACCGGTTGTGGTAGGAGCAAGTGGCCTAATAAAAAAAATAGAAAAAATACTTAGATACAATCCCTAGAAAACAAAGCTGTAGCAGAATACAGATAGTAGCTATAAAAGGGACAATCTCTATCCTTAAAAGAGCCTTTGTATATAAATTTAAATCATAACAAAATCTAGTGTTGGCTCGAGGATGGAACCCTTTGATTTCCTCGAACTACCTAAAGTAAAGTAATAAAAAAAATTAAGTAATAAAAAAATAGAAACCAATCAACAACTTGTATAGGACAGCATGTCTGTAATAACTCTGCCACAGAGTGTAAGAGTCTGACGAGTGTAAAAGTCGTATTCGATTCGTGAATTTAATGAGCAAGCGATGACAATATTCAATATCGAGTTTGCTGCCACCATATATATATACAGTACTGTCCAAAATTAAGGCACGAAAATAAAATCTTCCTAATCTCAAATAAATTATATTTTAATATATGTGAAAATTCTACTACATATGTTAATTATGTAGTTGGACTTTTACAGAGATTTTCAGATGAATTAAACTAATATTATTAAAGTTATCCACCATTTTACATATTTCAAGTGTCCAAAATTAAGGAACATTAAGGAAAAATAATTGTTTAAAGTTTAAGACAGTAGGGTTTCTTTTGTATAAAAGGATGAAAATAAATATTCTAAACTTTAATTATTATCATTGCTGCAAGTCACGCAATATCAATCATGTCACAAAGAAATAAAACTGATTTAAGCGACAAAGCAAAAATCATCAAATTAAGAAAGGAAAAGTTGACAATAGAAGAAATCGGAAAACGTGTGAAACGTTCAAAAAGTGTTGTAAGCTGAGTTCTCAAACTCTATAATGAAACTGGAAGGTTAAGTAACACAAAGAAACCTGGTAGACCAAGAAAGACAACGGAAAAAGAGGACAGAGTTATACAACGCATAGTGTTAAAAGACCGTTTCCTTACAGCTGGCAAAATTTCTAAACAAATGGAAGGTGTCACGAATGTTTAACGACAAACTTTGTCCAGAAGGTTGCACGAAATAGGTCTTTTTGCAAGATCTCAAAATATGCCGCTAATAAGTTAAAAAAAAACGCAGCTAGATTGGCGGTCGCAAAAAAGCATGTTATATGCTCAGAAGAAAATTTGAAAAAAGTTTATTTCAGTGACGAATCAAAATTTAATTTATTTGGCAGTGATGGAAAACACTTTGTAAGAAGAAGAAAAGGCGAAAGTTTGAATCCTAGCTGCATCAAAAAAACTGTTAAATTTGGTGGAGGTAGCATGATGGTTTTCGGCATGATATGGTAGAGTCATCACCATTTGTACGCTTAAATACTAGAGTAAATGCCACTGTATACAAGAATGTTTTAGAACATTATATTTTGCCAGTGTTGCACAATTCTGGTATCGAAAAGCCTGTTTTTATGCAGGATAATGCTCCCTACCATAAAGCAAAGCTGGTCATGAATTATCTGGCTGATCAAGAAGTAGAGGTAATGGACTGGCCTGCCCAGAGTCCTGGCATGAACCCTATAGAAAACTTATGGAAGACTCTAGGATAGAATGTTATGGTAAAAAATCTGGAAAACATCGAAGACTTGTGGCTGAAACTAAAAGATGAATGGGCCAATATAACTGTGGCCCAATGTGAAGATTTAGTGAAATCCTGCAGTCGTAGATGTGCAGCAGTTATTGAAAACAAAGGTGTAAGTACCAAATATTAAATATCTTTTGCCTTTTGAATGTTATTTAGTTAAAAATGATATTTTGTTCCTTAATTTTGGACACTTGAAATCTGTAAAATGGTGGATAACTTAAAAAATATTATTTTAATTCATCTGAAAATCTCAATAAAAGTCCAACTACATAATGTGTATATTCAGTGAAATTTTCACAAAAAATAATATATAATTTTGTTTAGATTCAGAAGATTTCATTTTTGTTCCTTAATTTTGGACGGTACTATATATATATATATATATATATATATATATATATATATATATATATATAATTATTCAAGTTAAAATATATTGACATAATGAACACAAAACCAATATTTTTTCAAAAGTGCTCAATACAAAGTAAAGCTTATATATATATATATATATATAATAATAATAATCCAGGTAAAACATCCACAGGGTAGTAATCCAAAGAATTTCAACCAGGTTTATAAAAATATATACTACTGGGAATTAACCCACAATAATCAATCACAAACAGTGACTTGGAACACTATTAGAAAAACCAGCACCTGCAGTTCCCTGAACTCATCATGTTACCTTTGACTAACTGAAAAACTTGAGATAGTTAGATTTAGTGATAGAGGCAAACTTCTAAACAAAAAACAAGAAACCTCAATTAACTGTAGGCACAATAGATCACACCTTCTCAGTAATTCACACATAACCCCTCAAACTAATATTACCTTTAAAAAAAAATTTAACTCTAACTAAACCTATCATCCTATAGTATCTACTAAATACCCCAAAACCAATTACCCTCCAAACGAGAAAAAAAAGAAAAGAACTTTACCTATCCACTAACAATAATTAGACAACATAACTATCATTTTATACCATATTCTATACTATACTTGATATAATTATTATATTCAATCTTCTATTTAATGAGAATCATAATTAGAGTCCATCACTAAGTATTACAATCGAAACCATTATTACAAATTGCATAAGAATGTGTATATATATATATGTATATGTATATGTTTGTATGTGTGTGTAGGTGTATGTATATATATATATATATATATATATATATATATGCATATATGTGCATGTGTATATATATGTGCATGTGTATATATCTATTAATAATGGAGTTTATGTATCTGTCTGTCTGTCTGTCTGAAGCCGAAACTCTATCAAAGTTGTATACCTATTTATTAAATCCCCGAGCTTCATTATATACTATGAAAAAAACCGGCAAAAACACTATGGGCATTTCTCAATTTACATAATCAATTGCTTTTGAACTTCTAATAAATTAGTATTCTCAAATATACACTCAGGATCGTTACATTCAGATTTAATCATGTATTTAAGTAATTTTGCTCGCTACTAATCTTACTTATAAATTATGATTAATGAATCAAATTGTTTAATTAAAATAATAATTGATTTAAAAATTAATCAGTTACGTAGTTATTTTATCTACGTCCAATTGATTAAACAGCGTGCGGAACGTAAATCCATTGAAACAATCTCCCTCCGTCAATTCAGTTTGGACGCAATACAAGCGCGTAATTTGTAAACAAACGCTGGCATTTATCGTGTTACTTTAACTTACGCTGTTAATTCACAAACTGTTATTATTCCATGTTTTATTTATTAAAATAAAAGATGTGATTTTATTTATTTTCTGTCAACAACAAAAATAATATAACTGATTTTAGAAACATATTGTGTAATTAAAAAAGTAAATTAAAACACACACACACGCGCGCACGCGCACACACACACACACACATAAAAGAGTACGGATTTTTTACATTGTTTCATTTTATAAACACTTTTCTTCTGATTCGAAAAATACTGTTCGCTGTATTTAGTTTTGTGTTAATTGTTGATTTTAACAATTTTATTGAATCAAATTGTTTAATTTACATAAAAATCGATTTAAAAATTACTACTAAGACACACACACACCCACACACACAAACACACACACTTTCTAACAAATTTAATTAGGTAAAATTTCTTTCCTAGACCATTTACATAAGTAACCATGTTTAGTATATTCGATTTTTTGGTGCTTTTACACTTTAGGACCCGCGCTAACTTTGACTCCATCGTTAGGGTTAGGGTCAGAGTTAAAGTGGGTGTTAGGGTTAGTGTTTGGATCATCGTCAAAGTCAGCATAGATCCTACAGTAAAAGAATACAGATTTTTTTTATTGTTTTATTTTATGTACGCCTCTCTTCCGATTCAAAAAATACTGTTTGCTGTATTCAGTTCTTTAAATTGTTGATTTTAACGATTTTACTGAATCAAATTTTTTAATTAAAATAAATATTGATTTAAAAATTATTAAAAATATTTCTATTTATGGAGAAGGTT
>OY744524.1:52573934-52773934 GCA_963556195.1 Sepiola atlantica
TGGTTTTCATTAGATCATCAAATTTAAGCAACATTGAGCCTGGCAAATATCAGATAGGTGACCATCTGGGGATAACAGGTGCTGTATGTGGGAGGACGGCAAAACCTCCCTGCAAACGAATACAGCCCTGAAGACGCCTTTGCGAGTACTAGCTTTCCTTTGGTTGTTGAATCTTTATTTACTAATAAACAACCACTTATTAAGGTTAAAAGCCACTTGAGGATAAGGGTTAATGAGATGGATAGATTATCAGTTCAATAATGAATAATATTATGAGAGGATTGAAAACTATGGATTGAAAGAACGAAATTTGATTACTTATAAGGACAAATGTTTGTTAACATTGGATTGGAAGATGACCATATTGTAGCTTGCAGGGAATCAGTTCCATAGTAATGTGTTCCACAGATGGGAAGTTCTTGAAATGAAACTTTGTTCATGGAAATTCCGTTTGATGCTAGAAACACGGAGGAAGAAAGGGAAGCTCTTTGCAGTTGTGGTAGAATGTTTGTTCTTACATGAAGGACCCAGAGATTGAAGCTCAATTAAGCACCTTCCATCGAAAAAATGATAGAGTAGAGAAAGACTAGCAAAAGACTGGAAAAGATGCTGTAGAGAAGAGATCATTCCCCCCGCTAGATTGTGAAGTCGATTTTGAACCCTGTCAAGGCAAGAAAGAGTGTTCTACGCAGTGTAAGAAGTGTGTGTTTCCTTATTTTGTCAGTGTGTGAGTATATGTTGAGTATGTTTGGCATCTATGTAAGGAAGTAATATCAGTAATATCATTCACTCCAGCTAAGTTCAAAATTGCGTAGGCTTCAAAGTTCAACATGAAGATTCTGAATTTCAAAAAGATGCAGCTTGGAGGTTACATCAACTAAAACGTTGTGAAAATAATAACCAAAATGAAAATAGTAGTTTAAATAATCCAAATAATTTAAGTTACTCATATGTTTAGCCTTTTGGCTAAGATCAAAGTGTAGTATCTGTTCCGATGGATACTTCACCCCATAGACTGGTATTTCTTGGCCTTCGGGGCTTGATTTGCGCCAGTCTATGGGTCTGTCCTGTGCAGTTCTAGGAGGTCCACCCTCCCAGGCTTCGCCTCCCCTCTTTGGGGAGGAGTAAGTTTATTATTGAGGTGCCCCTACTGGGGAATGCCGACAGGGCTGCCCAGGCAATTTTTAATGGCCAGAGTGCTCACCTCTCGGGCGCTGGCTTTTCAAACCCTACTTTCCCGACCTGACCTTAGGTCACATTTTACTTGTGGGAGTAAGATAAAACTGGCCTTGTGCCTAACTCCTGGAGAGGAGTAAATAAATACTCAAATGTTTAGCTAGGGAAGTTATTAATTATTCAAGAGAGGCAACTCATAATGATTATTGACAAATAATTTTTTTTCTTTTTTTCAGAAAGATATTTAGACTATATAATTGAGCCAGCGAAGATAAATCTGCCTCTGCTTCATTCAAGCAAGACAAAGATTTTGAATATGGATGGAGGTCGTGCACACACAGTTTTACTCACAGACAATGAAGGAGGTTAGTGAATTTTTTATATTAATTCTGATTTAGGTTTTAGTAATATTCATTTGAAATAGACAGGCACTTCAGGTTAATATAAATTAGTTGTTGTGTTGAGTGTATAAAAATAATGTTAAAAATGTAACATTTAATGCAATATTAGTTTAAGCAAAAAAGATGTAATTCTTCATTAAAGGTCAAGTTAGAAGTAAGGTTGACATGTACTGAAAACATGGGAGAAAAGTGAGATGAATTTCCTGCCTCTAGAGAGACACTGCTTTCGAGGTCTCAATCATCTTTTGAGAGTTGGAAGGGAAAGATGCAGTTCATCTAGATGTAAATTACTGTGAAAAAGTAAACCAAACCCAAGAGCAAATAATGGAATTATTTGTTGTTATTTTTAATTGCTTCTATTATTCCAGCCACAAAGATAAAAATAGAAGAAAAGAACATACAAAGTCACTTATTACTATGGTAATGTTACATGATTTCTTAGATTACAAACGTCTAGATTACGTTGAAATTTAAAAAATTTTTGCTGAGAAGTATTAAAACTTAAAAAAAAAAGTATCATTTAGAATTATAAAAATATGAAACTAAAGTTTATCATCACTCACATGGAAGTGACAAGTTAAAAAGGGTCAACACAACAAAGAAATATGACATCTGTAAAGTTATTAGTCGTTTAGTGCCAGTTCTCACATTAGTTTATTAAGTTATTTTTTTTACGCATTTTTTGAAAATGGAGCAGATAAATTTTCAAGTTTTCGTGATGGTGCGTGGTTTTGGATTAAAAAAAAAATTTTCCATATAAAAATGAGTCAATTTTTTTTCTCTCTCTTTTTGTTATGTAACTAACATGGTAAAAATTGCCTATTATGTGACTTTTTATGGGCAATGTGGCAATTTTGCTTTTTAAGGGCAATGCAGCAGTGGACAAACAGCATTTTTCTTCAATCCATCCATCTTGTATATATATGTATAGCTAACATAAATGAAAATAAAGAAATAAAAAGACACTAATTTGAACAAACGAGATTAACACAGTCATGACCTAAGTATGAGCTTTATCAAGAAATACATAATGAATCAACAGAGTCAATATTTATACATTGATGCCATGGTGATATATTTCTTTATTCATTATTTCATTTTTTTTTTTGTAGTTTTTAGCTTTGGCAACAATGCATATGGTCAGTGTGGCCGATCTATAATTGAGAATGAAAAATACAGGTATGATACTTGATCTTCATTTCTTTTTTGTTTCAAACTTATTTCTATCGAATTTAAAAGCATATTTTTATCCCCATGATACTTCAGTATTTATAATTGTTTTGATAGGATACCTGACTCCCCTCAAGGCTGATAAGTGTACTAGTCTGTAGTATATATACGAACAGTCATATGTATGGTGGACTGTGTTCGACAGTATTCGAGTGTATTAGGTTAATCCTATTAGATTACCGGTAGTGCTATTGTTTTGTACAAGATATACGTTGTAATAAACCATCCTCTTTTAAAGACCTTAGACTCTGGTTATTTTTGTTATTATGACTTCTAACCAAGTTATATCAGCTGGCAACTAGAATTTCGAAAACAAACCCATAAAAGATATGGTAAAGTCAGAACTATATAAACTGGCAAACAAGGATTCGAAACAAAACCAAATTTTGGAATATATTCAGTCACGCCCATGCTTTTAAAGGCCTTACACTCTGGTTATTTTTGTTATTATAACTTCTCAATCATGAGCAAATGTAAAGACATAAAACCTAAATAAGAAATGTGTATATTCTGTGGTAAAAAGAGGTCAATTCATATGATATAACTTTTGGACCGGCTCGATTCCGTTCTTTGCATTGATTTCTAGAATTGAGGAAAGTGGTGCTATGGAACGGACAGGATTTGAATGACCACCTCATAAGTCATAGGTCCACTTCACTACTGTCCTCCCCCACCCAGCCAATTTCGTTTAGAAATATTTATCTTATATACCTACACTAGTTATCTTATATACCTATACTAGATTCAACCAGGGGTTTTTACCCCGCCTAATAAACTGGTATTGTCCGGGCCTTTGGGTCTGGATTTACACCGGTCTATTGGGGGTTGCCGGTCCTGTGCAGTTCTAGGAGGTGCACCCTCCCAGGCTTTGCCTCCCCTCTTTGGGTAGGAGTAAGTTTATTGCTTACTGTCTGAGGCGCCTCTACTGGGGAATGCCGACGGGCTGCCCAGGCAATTTTTAAATGGCCAGAGTGCTCACCTCTCGAGCGCTGGCTTATCTAATCCCACTTTCCCGACATCCGACGAGGCGCCAAGTTTGAGTTCGTGTTCCCTCCATAGTTATGGCACACGCGGTACTGGGTTCTACGGAACCCACCCCTGTAGACTTTTTTAACTAAAAGAGCAACTCTTAACTAGTAGGAATGAGAGATATCCTGTCCTTATTTTATTTTTGCCGGCACTAGAGAGCTTCCAAAAATTCCCACTTCCATTGTTTTACTTTGTCCCCGGTCTTTCTGAACCTTTGGCATTACTATCTTGGAAGCCGCCATCCACCCCTTGATCCCATTCCTGATGAATTTATTTTTGAATACCCCTCTTTTAAGTTCCCACTCCCATTTAGGTGCCGACCCGCTTGTTTTCGGTCTTGGGCCGGAAAACAGCGAGTGGTCCAACACTTAGCCAAGAGGGGAAAGATGGGCCATACTAACCCCCCTTTTTATCATTTTATTTGGTTCTTTATTTTTAATTCTTTTTGGGTGTTTTTAATATTTTTTCCCACTCCCACGATAATTATTATTTACAACGACGACTTTTGGGGATATGTTAAGTAGGGATCCATCCACAGAGTGAATGCGGTATTTTGGTGCAAGAATCTGGTTAAGAGTAAGCAAAAGTTTTCTGTTCCGTTTTGTTGTATTCTTTGTTGAAAATAAAAAATGTTAAAAGCTTGTCTCACTTATCCCCGACCCCCCCCCCCCCCCTCCCCCTACATCTCGGGCGCTATGCCTAAGGTCTGGTGAATTCCCAAGGTTTGTAAAATCTTCATCTGTAGATAAAGATTGGCCTTTTGGCTAAGCTCAAAGTGTAGTATCTGTTCCGATGGATACTGCACGCCTGTCCTGTGCAGTTCTAGGAGGTCCACCCTCCCAGGCTTTGCCTCCCCTCTTTGGGGAGGAGTAAGTTTATTGCTTACTGTCTGACGTGCCCCTACCGGGGAATGCCGACGGGGCTGCCCAGGCAATTTTTAAATGGCCAGAGTGCTCACCTCTAGAGCGCTGGCTTTTCAAACCCCACTTTCTCGACTCGATCTTGGGTCACATCTTACTTGTGGGAGTAAGATAAAACTGGCCTTGTGCCTAACTCCTGGGGAGGAGTAAATAAAACCTACCCTAAATAAATTGGGCTTCTTGGCCTTTTGGCTAAGATCAAAGTGTAGTATCTGTTCCGATGGATACTGCACGCCTGTCCTGTGCAGTTCTAGGAGGTCCACCCTCCCAGGCTTTGCCCCCCCTCTTTGGGGAGGAGTAAGTTTATTGCTTACTGTCTGAGGCGCCCCTACTGGGGAATGCCGATGGGGCTGCCCAGGCAATTTTTAAATGGCCAGAGTGCTCACCTCTCGAGTGCTGGCTTTTCAACCCCCACTTTCTCGACTCGATCTTGGGTCACATCTTACTTGTGGGAATAAGATAAAACTGGCCTTGTGTCTAACTCCTGGGGAGGAGTAAATAAAACCTACCCTAAATAAATTGGGCTTCTTGGCCTTTTGGCTAAGATCAAAGTGTAGTATCAGTTCCGATAGATACTGCACGGTGCACGCCTGTCCTGTGCAGTTCTAGGAGGTCCACCCTCCCAGGCTTTGCCTCCTCTCTTCGGGGAGGAGTAAGTTTATTGCTTACTGTCTGAGGCGCCCCTACTGGGGAATGCCGACGGGGCTGCCAGGGCAATTTTTAAATGGCCAGAGTGCTCACCTCTCGAGCGCTGGCTTTTTAAACCCCACTTTCTCGACCCGATCTTGGGTCACATCTTACTTGTGGGAGTAAGATAAAACTGGCCTTGTGCCTAACTCCTGGAGAGGAGTAAATAAAACCTACCTAAATAACTTCCCGACCTTGTGTCACATCTTAGCTTGTGGGAGGTAGATAAACTACTAGTGAACTAACAAAGATTAACTACTACAACATTGTTTATTAACAATCTAAACAGAAGTTTCTGTACATCTAATTAACATAATTATTTTTTAAACTGTTTATAATAAATTACTGTTTGATGTTATATACTTCTAATTTTAGTTCGCTATTTTCCCTATATATGTGCAATAGTTTTGTTGATATTAACAGTAATTAACACTTCTATTAAGTGATTAAATAATAAAAAGGATAAATTAGCAAAACGTTTCTTGAAATATTTTGAATTATTTTCAAGGGAGGTAGGTAATTGGAATAGCAACTGTTTTTTGCAATTATCTTTGTTGACAGTACGAATACAACTAAAATATTACAACAGTAATATTTTTCTGATCAAGTCTAGAAATGGAAAAATTTCAATTAAGTACCAATTGTAAAATTAAAATTTGCTGACTAATTTGCAAATTAAAATTCCTTTGTTTTCTTTTTTTTTTTTTAATTTGTCTACGTTTTCATCGTCCTAAATTATCCTAAATTAAACGTTATTCTATATGATTATTCGATTTGTAGTTTTAAAATTACATTGCAATTTAAGATGTAGTAACAAAGTAAAAATATTCATAAAGATTTAATTTGATATCGATTCTATTTTAAAAAAATATTTTATCTTCCTTTCCTGCATGTGATTTTAAATGTGTTTTTCCCTAATATTAAAGTGTAAAGTCGAACAGAATGAAGGAAGAAAGCGACCACATGTTTGCGCGTGTTGTCTTACCTGCTGGGATGATCGCGGGGAGGGCGGAAATTAAATTAATGGCGGCTGTGGTTTTTTGTACGATTATTGAGCGATGACGTCAGGCCTCACGTGACTGTTTTTCTGACCACCGATTGGCTGATGATGAACACTTGGACAATAAAAGGAGTATGTTCAGAAGATCAAAGGAGTGTCTATCAACTGCATCAGTGTGATTAGACGTCCGATGTGCGTGTGTTAATCAACTGCCGTAGTTGCGTAGTTGCGAAACGAATACAAGCTATTTCGGCGAAATGGGGGAAAAAATTGACCTCAAATTAAATGAGACGCTGCCGATCATCCCGATATATATCAACGAAACACTGTGCTCAGCACTCCTCGATTCCGGGTGCTCCCGCACTATCGTATGTGCAGATCTCTGCCACATTTGGAGAAAGAAGAACGTCAGAGTGACTACCATCAGTGGAGAGACGCGCACATGTTGCGGCATGGGCAATGTAACTATACGGACGAAAAATGGAAGCTCCGCTAACCTAGAGGCGCTGGTAGTGCTCGAAAAAACCCTGAGTTTTGACCTGCTCCTAGGATATGATGCCATCAGAGCCCTTGGTGGTGTCCATATAACGGTGACAGGGGCGGTACATTTTCAGGAGAAAGCCCCAGTGTGTGCTGCGCTAAGGATCGACCAACCAGACTTCAGCGTCGAATTTGACGAGCAAAAGAGGGTTTGGACTGCCTCATGGAAGTGGTCGAAAAACAGTGAACCAGCCAAACTGCAGAATGGAATAACTGAATACCATGTGCCCGACCACATGAGGCCCGCGTACGAAGAGGAACTTCGCAAATGGATCGAGGATGGCTGGCTGATTCCCTACCCATACAAAAAACTTGGACCTCCTAAGGGTCTGATCCCATTAATGGCGGTCGCTCAGCACAACAAATCCAAAGTCAGGCCGGTAATGGACTACTGAGAACTGAACTCGCATGTCGATGCGTTTACAGCTGATGCTGACGTGTGTGCTAGCAAACTACGAGAGTGGCGCCAGCTGGGTTCTAATGTGTCCCTGTTGGATCTGAGAAGGGTATATCTGCAGGTCCGAGTTAACGAGACAATGTGGCCGTTTCAGACGGTAGTGTTTGCCGGTAGGAGGTATTGCCTCACAAGACTGGGCTTTGGGCTGAACGTTGCGCCCCAAATAATGAAGACGATTGTCAATGCTGCATTGTCACAGGATAAGACCGTAAAAGAAGGGACATCAGCATACCTTGACGACATATACGTGGATGAAGACATTGTGCCGTCATCACGTGTGAGGGCCAAGCTAGCCGAACTTGGACTGATGTGTAAGGATCCAGAACGCTTGGAGGATGGCGCTCGTGTCTTAGGGTTGAGCGTTCAACAGGAGCGAGGGACCTTGAAGTGGGGGCGCGGAACTGCATTTCCTGAAGTGCCCCATGTCCTTACGAGGCGGGCTATATTTTCCCTGTGTGGAAAACTGGTGGGACACCTACCAGTAGGTGGATGGACTCGGGCCGCGACAGCCATCATGAAGAGGAGGGCGAGTGCAGTTACCAAAGGTTGGGATGACGAAACGGTGGACAATTTGTTGCGGCGCATGGTGAAGGAGACCATCACAAGAGTCAAGCAGGAGGACCCCGCTAAAGGAGATTGGTGCGTCCAGGGAGACAGGCTAAATGTGTGGGTGGATGCGAGCTCCCTCGCGATCGGGGCGCTATTGGAGATGAACGGGTCCGTGATTGAGGACGCCTGCTGGTTGCGACCAATGGATGATGCTGCTCACATCAACCTGGCGGAGTTGGATGCGGTAACAAAAGGAATAAACTTGGCACTCCAGTGGAAAGTCAAAGAATTATGCATACACACAGATTCGCTGTGCGTATACCACTGGATACTTGACACACTAACAGGCAAAGCGAGAGTGCGCACCAAGGCGGCTACCGAAATGCTAATCAGACGAAGGTTGGAGACAATAAGGAAGTTGGTGGAAGAGTACGACCTATCGGTGAATGCGGTGCTTGTCACTTCAACCTGCAATCTTGCCGATAGACTTACCCGTGTGCCCCAGAGATGGTTCGACGCAATGAAGAAAGAAGCCGAACCAGGGTCTTTATGTGCTGCCTCTGTTGAGGAGACGGATAAAATCAAGAAGGTACACCATGACAGTGGACACCCCGGAGTGAGACGGACGTATTATTTCGTACGCTTAACCAACCCGTCAGTGTCCAAAAGCAAAGTAGAAGCAGTGGTCAAGGAATGCCAAATATGCCAGTCAATCGACCCTGCTCCCACCAAATGGCAGAAAGGTCGGCTGGAAGTCGACGAGAATTGGAGCCGACTGGGCATGGACATAACCCATTATGGTGGTCAGCACTTCCTCACACTGATCGATTGCGGACCAACGAGGTTTGCGATCTGGCGATTATTAACAAGACAGGACTCGGCTAGTGTCATCCGTCAATTAGAGTCCATATTTTACGAGCGGGGGCCACCTGAAGAGATTCTCACTGACAACGACACAGCCTTTTGCGGCGGAGAATTCAGGCGTTTTGTAGACGAGTGGGGGATCCGGCTTAGACACAGGTGTGCATATGTACCGAGTGGCAACGGTATAGCGGAGCAGTGCCACCGAAGTGTGAAGAGGATAGCAGCAAGGAAGCAATGTACGATTGCAGAGGCAGTATATAGGTACAATACGACACCAAAGGATGACGCGACTGCTGAAAGTGCACCTGCTAATGCGATACATTGCTATCGAGTGCGTGTTAAGGGCATTGACGCCTGCCTGCCTAATCAGAAGAGGACGCAAGGACGGTACAAGTTGGGGGACGCCGTTTGGGTAAGGCCTCCCAGTAACCGATGTACGACCAGTTTCAGAAGAGGACGGATCACCGGCATAATTAGTGAGCAGGCTGTGCTGGTTGATGGTACTCCACGGCATGTGAAGGGTGTCCGGCCCGCCCTTGATACAAACCAAATATCGAACAGCGAAAGTGATGAATCATCCAATGATGAAATGTGGATCCGACCTATGCCCCATTGCCGTGATGACATGGCTGAGACCCTCAGCACAGATGGCGATAGTTCCAGCGCCACTTCTGAAAGCCCCAATGACGATGGAGCCCAGCTTGATGGAAGGACTGCTGGCAACGTAAATGGTGACAGATCTGTTACTCCTCCTGAGAGCTCTGATGAAGATGAAGAAGTCCAGCTAATCCCCCTCCGTAGGAGTGCCCGTAACAAACGACCGCGGCCGCAATGCCGCATGTGTGATCTTGAGACCAGAGGGGAGTGTAAAGTCGAACAGAATGAAAGAAGAAAGCGACCACGTGTTTGCGCGTGTTGTCTTACCTGCTGGGATGATCGCGGGGAGGGCGGAAATTGAATTAATGGCGGCTGTGGTTTTTTGTACGATTATTGAGCGATGACGTCAGGCCTCACGTGACTGTTTTTCTGACCACCGATTGGCTGATGATGAACACTTGGACAATAAAAGGAGTATGTTCAGAAGATCAGGGGTGTGTCTATCAACTGCATCAGTATGATTAGACGTCCGACGTGCGTGTGTTAATCAACTGCCGTAGTTGCGTAGTTGCGAAACGAATACATAAAGTTAGAGAAACAAAATACTAAGTTCTCTCAAAAAAGAATCGATATTAAATTAAATCTTTATTAATATTTCTTATTACATCTTAAATTGCAATGAATTTTGAAACTATGAATCGAATAATCGCATTGAATGTCGGCTTTTTAAAAAAGGAATTTCGGACGCTAAAAACGTACACAATGTAAAAAAAAAAAAACGCTCCTAAACAGATATTCCTATTTACTTGCTTTCCCACAAGGGCAAAGTTAGACACAAGGTCGATTTTTAATGTGGGGTAATCCAGCTACCCCAAAAGAAGCACTCTGGATTGGAACAAAAATTTAAATTGCCTCAGTCTAGAAAGACTTCTCCTTCACTGATCGAGGACAGAATAGACAAAGTGTAACATCAGAACAGATACTACACTTTGTTCTAAATAGTTATATTGTTATTGAATTATCACAATACAGTTTTCAAAAGGAAGGTAAAGTTGATTGAATTTTAAACGTTTTGCCATCTCTTAGCTTAGTTTTTTTTTTTTAATCACTTTGTTCCCTCACAAAATATATAAAAAAAACATGCAAGTACAATTTTTATTTGAAATGAGGTTAGCTTATTTCTTTCCTCCTGAATGGAATTGAATTGGAATTTGTTTTTACTACAAAATTATGTTTTTCTTCATTTGTTTTTAAATATTGCTTCAAACATTATATTTCTGTACCTTTAAATGTTTTAAATCCAGTATTTTATAACAATGAAAAAAAAACTTTAAAATTAATATTTAAAAATGTAAACATGACTATATATTTTAACTATAGCCCACCCGCCCCCTATCCTCAATTGCTGCCCGGAGGGCAGGTAGGTTTTGCTAGTATATATATAAATATATACATATGTTAATTTTTAGTTAATGTTTACAGGGTGTTCAAGACAAATTTGACACTTTTTGGAATAATTAGAAAACGTCATACTATGGCCAATAATCAATGTATTCTCAAGATTCAAAGTGCATCCACCACGGCCTCCACATGGAATCTGAACCTGGAGCATGCTGCCTTCACGGTGCCCTTAAAGAGATGCCTGAACACCATTTTGATCCTGGCAAGCAGTTCACCTTTGGTGATACAGGCAGTTATGGTTGGTGTCTTTCTCAACTGCTCCCCATGGGATTGCAATCAGGCAAGGTGGGGGACCAGATGTTGTGACTGGTGAAGTCATGGAAGTGATGAGACAACCACTGGGTTTTCCTGGAGGTGTGACACAGAGCACTTGACAACATACTGAATTGAGTCTGAGTCACTTTTCGAAGATGTCGGTAGTAGTGAGTAGTTGACCCTTGTGACTCTTATATGAGGAGAAGTGAAGATCTTCGTTTAGCGCTTTCTGCATAGTCGCCACTCCCAACGTCCATCTCTCTTGCCAACGTCTGCTTTGTCTTGCATCGATCTTGCTGCACTTTTCTTATTTTTGCAGCTTCTTAATGAGTTTTGTTGTGCGGACACAGTTAAAATGCTATGATATTTCCTGCTAGCCACTGTTTAAACATCTCCGTTGCAATTCTCCAGCTCACATCTCACGACCTTCAAGGTATTCAAAGAGCACTGAGCTACAGCTAAGATTTACAAATTAAAAATCTTTTTTTAATCTCACGCAAATCATCATGATACATGACACCCTCTTCCAATCTTCCGGTGTTTTCCAGCCGTCCATAGTCTACACCTCTCCAATAATACACAGAAGCAGTTATGCATTACACTTTACCGCTATTAAATACTTCATCAAATTTTTCTTGAATACCTTCTATGATAAAAAAATGTTTAGCATGGGTTTTATTTAGAATTTAATATAGGCATTCAACACCAATTTTTCAAGCTGCTGGGGGAAAAGTGAGAGTTACGAGGCTCGCCCCATGTTGTCCTTTAGGCCTCACATTCCATGATCGATATTTCTGACAAAGTGGGAAGAATTTCTGTTTTGTGGGTCAACTGTTATTTTGAATGGGTGGTATGTAGAGATTTTTAATATTCTCATAGTATTCATCATCCTTAAACTATCAATTTATTAACTTGTATCTTCGAGTGGGTTTTCGTCTTGATAAGTAGTGAGTTAAAAAAAAAATAGAAAAAAAAGTTCCTTGTGAGATCAGTTGATGTGGTTTCCAGGTAGCTTGAGAAGCTGGTGGTGAATGTTGGCACCCATATTCAATAACACTCATTTACTATTCAGGTTATTGTCTATCTTCCCTTCAACAAGAGGTTCGACACTATCTGACTGTCTTTATGCTAAGTCTCCAGTGATCACGATTCTGGAGATTGACTGTGTCCATTTGCCACTGTTACGGTCTTGCCTGATGGTTTCTTCCCATGTCGTCTTAGGGCGCCCGGCTTTTTTTTGCTGTCCAGTCTTAGGTCTCTGTAAGTGCTTCTTTCAACATGTTTGAACCAGCGAAGACAGTTTGCCCTTATTAGAACATCAAGTTTTAGGATAGCCAATTTCTCAAGTAGAGTGTCTGACCTAATTTTTTAAATCTAGTCTGGCTTTATGTTGCATATCCACCTAATCATTGTCCTGTCATTTCTCAAGTGAGGTCTGAGTGAGCGCCCAACACTCACTTCCATACAACATCACGCTTCTTACGCAGCTATCATATATCTTACCTCTGTTAATAATTGGGATGGATCGGGGATATTTAATTCTAAATAAAACCCCATGCTATACACTTTTGTATCATATTTATTTCTTGAAAGAATTATATTTCAGTAATATCAGGTTGGAAAGAAAGTAATGTTGTTTTTTCCAACACATTTATTTCATCTGAAACATTAACATTAGGGCATTTTTAATCTTTACAATAATTTCCCTCATTTTCTATGACTTCTGTCCAACGATCAACTAGCTTCTTGATGCCTTCTTCAAAAGATTTCTCTGATTTTTGTGAAAAAAACAAATTTAGGTCATTTTTGAGTTGGTCGTCATTTTCATAAATTTTTATAAATCATGTTTAAGTGATGCTGCAATGACCGGAAAAGATGGTAGTTGGATGGAGCAATGTCAGGATGGATGAGACAAAACTTCCCAATTGAAACTCATGACCTTTTCCTGAGTGAGTTTTGCTGTGTGAGGTCTCGCGTTATCATGCTAAAGCACTACACCATTCATATTAAGTAATGCTAGCCGTTCTTTTGATAAAGCAATTCTTAGATCACCCAGCTGCGAACAATATTTTACTGCTGTGATTGTTTGATTAGTCTCTAGTAACTCATAATGAATCAGTTCTCTCATGTCCCACCATAAACAGAGCATAACCTTCTTTGTGTGTAGTCCTTGTTTTGGAACAGGCTGTGGACTTTGGTTTCGGTCTAACCATTGTCTTTTGCGTTGGGTATTCTTGTAAAGAACCCATTTTTCATCTCCAGTCATAATTCTTTGCAAAAATGGTTCTTGCTGATTCCTGGAAAGCAAAGATGTGCAAACAGTCAATTTTTGATTTCGTTGAGTGTCGGTTAAATCGTGGGGAACCCAGAGTCCAAGTTTTGAAACTTTTCCTAATTCATGAAGGCATGAAATAATTGTGGTATGGGTTGTATTGAAGTGTTGAGCTAATTCTCTTCTGGTCAACTTTGGATTGGCCTCCACAATGTCTTTAATGGCGCATTTATCAATTGATTTTGGCATTCCCGAACGTCGCTGATCTGACAGGTTAAAGTCTCCAGAAGAAAATTTTGCAAACCACTGTTGACATTTTCGATCATTCAGAACATTTATCCCATAGACAGTTCCAATATTCCTTGTAACTTCTGCAACTGAGTTTCCTTTTTTGAATTCATAGAGCATGCGATGTCTCAGATGCTCCTCACTAATATCCATTTTTGACGGCTGAGACCGTTAAACTTAATATTTTACAACTAATTACTATATCTGAAAGGCAAAGCAAGATATTAAGACACCAATTCACCAAAAAATCTAGAACTGTGTACAACTTAGGAGGCTGCAAAGTGATGAAGTAAAAAATACGACATTACTTTCTTTCCAACCTGATAAATTACGAGCACTTAATAATTGGGTGTAATGTTCCAATGTATATTCTGAAAAAAATGATGTTCACCAGTTCTCAGCAGCTACTTTATCTGAACATTATTTTGATCTGCATAATAACTGTAGACAGTCTTTATTCAGAAGTTCCGGATATCTCAAATAATATCTGCTAAATTTAATAAGGTATTTTAATGAGTGTTGGAGTGTTTAAATTTGACAAAGATTCATTCAAAATTGTTCAAGATATTGAAGTTTATATGATTTGTATAATAACTTGAAATCTGCTACTTGTTACCTTGGTGATAGCATTGGAGCATAGGGTGGAGCAGATGCTAGTGTGATTGCAAGAGTTAGGAGTGGATGGAGTAAGTTCAAGGAAATTCTGCCATTACTAATCAGCAGAAAGTTACCAGTCGACCAAAGGAAGAGTCTATCAGGCACGTGTATATATAGAAGTTAAACCTGTCCAGTGAGGGTTGAGGACATGTGTTGTATGAAAACAAATGATATGAGAATGATATAATTGATGTGTAACTTGAGCCCTAAAGACAAGTTCAGATCTGATGACTTCAGAGGAAGATTAAATCTGGATAGTATAGGAAAATATGAGCAGAACAGTAGGCTTCGATGGTATGGCCACATTGAAAGAATAGATGAGAGTTTTTGGGTTAGTAAATGTAGAAGAACAAGTGCATGTAGATAGCAAGTTCAGTTCACAGGGGAAGGCTAAAGAAAACAAGAGGAAGTGTTAAAAATGGACTTGAGAGAAAGAGGGATAAATAAAGACCTGGCCAGAGATAGGTTAGTTTGGAAGTCAATTTCTAAAAGCTGTCCATGCCAGGGTACAAAACTGAAGTTAAACTGAATATAATGATTAAGATGATGATGATGATGATGATGATGATAGCTGTTTATATTCATTTTTCAACTTATCTGCATTCGAAGTTTGAAATCCATTCAGTAATTTCGAGGTTGTAGCAGACAACAGGAACTTAATTTCATTTATTTAATATGTTAGCATCGTCAGAATATGAATGTTTAGTGTAATACCAAGACAGTAACTATATTTTAACATCTTAGTTTATTTTATGAATAAAGTTTTATGGTGCAAGATTTAGTTTTAATGCAAATAAATAATGAAGATAATGAGTATCAATTTTATATTGGGATGTAGCTAAGTATATAACAAAAACATTATTTGGATTATTCGGACTACTATTCTCATCTTGATTGTTATTTTCACTTGATTGTTGTGTCACGGGTTCATGTGGATGACTCTCGTATGAATCTTTTTTTTAGATGTGCAAAACTACTACTTATTAATGGTGTTCTAATCTGCTATTCATAATTATTGGTTCCCATATTATATTGAATTTTAAGGTCTACTTAGGAGGCCATTGTCGCCTAACATATGTGCTGCTTCTTTGAGTTGTCTTACTCTTCATTATTCTTTTCTGTCTATAATTTTTACTTTGTGCCACAAATGTAGATGGAGATGGTTTGCCTTTATATTGTCAGCCATACCACCAACTTTTCAATATCTGCATGAGAATAACAACTAAGATGAGTATAGTAGTCTAAATAATCCAAATTATCAATCCTCATTTAAAAAATTCCGAAACAAAACCGAATTAATATATCAATTATTTATAGATTCCATAAAAATTTCATATTGACTAAATCCATATCCTTTTTTGTTTTATTTCAGTGGAAATCCGACCGTTCATAAAATCAAAGAATTGCCAGATGACATCATTGAAGTAAGTAGGAGGTGATTTTTTATTATTATTCAGAGATATTTTTTTCTATAGCTTTTATTAATCCTTTTCATATTGTTATCTAATATAATTTGTGCTGGTGGAGAATGTGAATTAAGTTTGATCTTGCATGTACGGACTGCATGGGGAAAGTTTTATGAGCTTTTTCCAATTTGAACGTATCAGTTGTTACTCGGGTTGAGTTTACAACAACTGTGTTGTCCGTAGTGCCATGTTACATGCAAGTGAATGCTGTTAGATGACCTTAAGCACTAGAACATTGAAACCAATGTGAATGAAACTATTTCATAGGGAAAGTCAGTCCGTGTCCCGCCATGGCTAACAAAGTACGACAGACATCAGATGTGGAAAAGACAAAGAAGAAAAAATACTAAATTCATTTGAAAATGTTATTCATTTTCAACTTACAATGTTTCTGTTATCTGTACAAAACGCTTCTCTATTCTACTACAGTAGATCCATTTACAGAGTGACCCATTTTAAGTGGACACTATAACAAAGAGAAACAACTTTTTGTTAAGCTTTAGCAAGGTTACTCCCCCTTGTTATCACACCTTTCTCTCGATTGCTTTGTACTCTGAAAGATTTACAAGATGGCCATGGTGAACATAAAGTCTTTTACACATGTTGATTATTAATCCACTGATATCATTATCAATCTTTAATCTAATATATAAAGTATATATATTTCATACAGACTCCATCTTTAAAAAAAAAATGGACGTACAGCGTTACTTCCTTTTCTTTGGAACAAAAACCAATATTTTTGAAAAACAAAAGGCATATGTAAAAATACAAAACAAATTCCAAGTAAAAAAAAACTACAAGCAATGCCAGATAGGTACAGCTAGTGTATAATAGATAGATATATATATAGTATATATATATATATAGACAGCTAGTGTATCATATATATATATATATATAGTATATATATATATATATATATATATATATATATATATATGTGAAAAATGACAAACGGAAAACAGGTTAAAGTGCAGGAGAAAAACAAAAACAAGAGATTTGACCGGTTTCGTTCGTGTTTCTGAAGACGTTCGCTGACACGAACGAAACCGGTCAAATCTCTTGTTTTTGTTTTTCTCCTGCACTTTAACCTGTTTTCTGTTTGTCATTTTTCACACATTTTGTCTACCACAGCATTTCATATTCATGAATTATCGTGTACCTTACCCCATATATATATATATATATATATATATATAGATATATATATATATATATATATATATAGATATATATATATATATATATATATATACATATATATATTTATGTACTATATATATATATTTATATATTTATGCAAACATTGTTAAAACCAACAGAATTCGTCTGTTTGATTATACTTTTTTTTATTTTTCAATTTTTCTGATGTTTTTTTTGTATTAAAGTCAAAAAAAAATTAATAAATGTTCCATAGGTTTCACAGGTTTCACAAACGTTTTTGATTCTTCGTTGAATTATCCTCAGGTGTCAAAAGCAAATGAATAAAAAAGCTGGAGAAAGAAGAGAATTTTAAAAAGACGGTGGAGATACGTGCATACACTATATTTAGTTTCATGAAAAAACTGGAAACTCAGTCTGCAAGGCCAAAGATACCGAGTGCACCAGTTGTTCAGTTGATATTATGGTGACTCAAAAGGTAAAAGAATGTGTTGAGTCACCAAAACATCAAGTAAAGAATTAGTAAACTCAGTATCTTTGGCCCTGCGGACTGAGTTTCTAGTTTTTCTGTGAAACTGAAGTTATCGATGGACAGTCAAACTAATGTATAGTGTTCTTTTATTTAATTTTTTATACATACATACATATATATCCTGTGTAAGTAATTTAATTAATGTTATTTGCAGGCTTTTGCCATTTTTTTATAATCAGGGTAACCTGGTGTGTACACTAACCAAAGATACAACACATCCAAAGAAAGAACATTGTGTAAAATCTTCTATTTTTATTCCTTTTCAATGTTTCAGGTTATCTGTGGACAAGATCACACGCTATTCCTTACAAAAACGGGTGCTGTCTACAGCTGTGGTTTGGGTTCAGATGGACAGACTGGTCAGTTCACTTCTCATTTTCATCCTCTAAATTCATCTCCCGAAATTGAAAATACAAATGACATTCAATATGTGTCATTATTGAGTATTCTACCCTCCGTGCTTGGATGGCCTTCATTCAGAACTCAGTGAATTCATTGGAAGGAGCCGGTTCAACCAACCCAGGGTGAATGTTGTCACATACTGTAGTAAGCAGTGAATCTTCAACTTTCAGAAGACTGTCAGTCAGAACTGATTGTTAATAAACGCCATTGCCCATTATGCCACAGATCCAAGTGACAGTCTTCTGGATTTTATGGTTCAATCCTTACCACAGGCGATAATAACTAAGAATAACATAAAATTAACACTTCTACCCGATAATGGCTGACAGAATGAGAACAATCTACTCACATGGATTAAATAAAAGGTTTAGTTCGAAATTCTGTATAAAGATTCCCAAGTTTGACTATTAGGTTTCCGCATCTGAAAAATTTAACCCAAAAAGTTTGGAGTTTACATTGGCCGAAATGTTGCAAAAATAACAACCAAGAGATGGAATCATCATCATCATCATCATCATCATCATCATCATCATCATCATCATCACCATCACCATCATCATCATCATCATCATCATCCATTTTATCCTCTTATTTCCCTTGGTCAGGAATCTGATGTTTTCTGACAGCCCACAATCCCAGTTTCCAAGTTTGACGTTCTTGAAGATTGATTCCGTTCAAATTCGGTTGTCTAAAATCTTTGATGGTTTGCATCCAAGTTTTCTTGGGTCATTCCACTTTCCTCCATCCTTCCACCTCAATGTGATCAAACCAATGTAGCCAACTAACCGTCAAGAGTTCATAGTAGTCCGAATAAATCAAATAATCCAAAGTATCAATTTTCATCTAAAAAATTCCAAAACATAATAATAATTAATCGTATCTATAATTAAAACTTGCATGATGAATTAAAAAAAAATTTAGATTCAAATATTTTTAAACCTTGGCCCCAAAATCCGATTTCTGATGGAGCGAAATTAATCCCAATAAAACATGTCAAATTGAATTGGCTTTCTGAAATTTTCTTACGCATTTTTATGCAGG
This sequence comes from Sepiola atlantica, assembly GCA_963556195.1. Taxonomy (NCBI): domain Eukaryota; kingdom Metazoa; phylum Mollusca; class Cephalopoda; order Sepiida; family Sepiolidae; genus Sepiola; species Sepiola atlantica. Next base: position 52,592,923 of record OY744524.1, read on the forward strand.
TTTGGGTCATTACCAGAGCATTGGTCGACCATCTCAACTAAAAGGTGACCTTGAAGGAGAGCGGATAGTCCAGATGGCTTGTTCTGCAGATTGTGTTCTTGCACTTTCTGGTAAGTTGTGTACACCTCTCTCTCATCATCTATCTTTTAATCACGTACCTCTCTCATCATCTATCTTTTAATCACGTACAACTATTAATTCAAGTATTTGCCATGTATCATGGTTCATGTTCAAATTTTTCAAGATGCAACAAACAAAAGGACACTGATCATCAAATAACGTAACAATATTTTATTTTGAGAAAGATGTTACAGCTGCTTTGTGTGTGAATTGCTTTAGTATGAGAACTTGTGTGTATGTTTCTTGTGGTTGTTTTAAGTAAATTGAGGTCTGTGCTGGCGTGGCTAAATATATCAGTAGTGTTGTTATACTTACAGATGTCAGGACAAACAAACTACCTACACAACAAGTGTGTATTATGCAAAGAAAGGAAAATTACTGCAGAATGTTCAATGTTTATAGAAAAACAGCAATCTGATCAAACAAGAAGATCGCCACTGGTAAGCCTAAGCCCATGAGGCACCATGCTTACATGTCAAAGAAAATCATAATTTTCCTCCTATCATGGGCCATGTTCAAAGTTGCTCCTCATAGCTGATTTAATGTTGGCAATGCTGATGATTGTGACACCATAGGAAGGTTTTATTTCCTCAACAGAGATCCTCACTGAGATCAAGGCGGTGCAGATCCATTAGGAGGAAAATTATGATTTTCTTTGACATATAAGCATGGTGCCTCATGGGCTTAGGCTTACCAGTGGCGATCTTCTTGTTTGATCAGATTGCTGTTTTTCTATAAACATTGAACATTCTGCAGTAATTTTCCTTTCTTTGCATAACACACACTTGTTGTGTAGGTAGTTTGTTTGTCCTGACATCTGTAAGTATAACAGCAATACGGAAAAACAAGACGAATGAATAACTGGTACGATTTTATCCATAAAGTTTTGTTGCTCCACTTTTCATCAAAATTCTGTTGTAAATTGAAAGTAAAAAGATCTGTCAGATTAAACCAAGATTTAAGAAATAAGAATAAATAAATTAATGTAATTAAAAATTATTTTACAAATGAAAATTTATAAATTAATAAAGTAAACATTATGCTAAATTAAAATTATTTTACTAATAAAAATTAATAAATTAATGTAGTATAAAATATACAAAATTAAAATTATTTTACTAATAAAAATTTATAAATTAATGTAGTAAAAATTATGCTAAATAAAAATTATTTTAATAATAAAAATTAATAAATTAATGAAGTAAAAATTATGCTAAATCAAAATTATTTTACAAATAAATATTAATAAATTAATGAAATATAAAATATGCTAAATTAAAATTATTCTACTAATAAAAATTAATAAATTAATGAAGTAAAATATATGCTGAATTAAAATTATTTTACAAATAAAAATTAATAAATTAATGTAGTAAAAAAGTATACAAAATTAAAATTATTTTACAAATAAAAATTAATAAATTAATGAAGTAAAATATATGCTGAATTAAAATTATTTTACAAATAAAAATTAATAAATTAATGTAGTAAAAAAGTATACAAAATTAAAATTATTTTACAAATAAAAATTAATAAATTAATGAAGTAAAATATATGCTGAATTAAAATTATTTTACAAATAAAAATTAATAAATTAATGAAGTAAAAAAGTATACAAAATTAAAATTATTTTACAAATAAAAATTAATAAATTAATGAAGTAAAATATATGCTGAATTAAAATTATTTTACAAATAAAAATTAATAAATTAATGTAGTAAAAAAGTATACAAAATTAAAATTATTTTACAAATAAAAATTAATAAATTAACGAAGTAAAATATATGCTAAATTAAAATTATTTTACAAATAAAAATTAATAAATATAAAAAAGTAAAAAATATGCTAAATTAAAATTATTTTACAAATAAAAATTAATAAATTAATGTAGTAAATAATATATGTTAAATTAAAATTCTTTTACAAATAAAAATTAATAAATTAATGTAGTAAAAAATATGCTAAATTAAAATTATTTTACAAATAAAAATTAATAAATTAATAAAGTAAAAAATATGCTAAATTAAAATTATTGTACAAATAAAAAATAACAAATTAATAAAGTAAAAAATATGCTAAATTAAAATTATTTTACAAATAAAAATTAATAAATTAATAAAGTAAAAAATATGCTAAATTAAAATTATTTTACAAATAAAAATTAATAAATTAATAAAGTAAAAAATATGCTAAAGTAAAATTATTTTACAAATAAAAATTAATAAATTAATAAAGTAAAAAATATGCTAAATTAAAATTATTTTACAAATAAAAATTAATAAATTAATAAAGTAAAAAATATGCTAAATTAAAATTATTTTACAAATAAAAATTAATAAATTAATAAAGTAAAAAATATGCTAAATTAAAATTATTTTACAAATAAAAAATAACAAATTAATTAAGTAAAAAATATGCTAAATTAAAATTATTTTACAAATAAAAATTAATAAATTAATAAAGTAAAAAATATGCTAAATTAAAATTATTTTACAAATAAAAATTAATAAAGTAATAAAGTAAAAAATATGCTAAATGAAAATTATTTTACAAATAAAAATTAATAAATTAATAAAGTAAAAAATATGCTAAATTAAAATTATTTTACAAATAAAAAATAACAAATTAATAAAGTAAAAAATATGCTAAATTAAAATTATTTTACAAATAAAAAATAACAAATTAATAAAGTAAAAAATATGCTAAATTAAAATTATTTTACAAATAAAAATTAATAAATTAATAAAGTAAAAAATATGCTAAATTAAAATTATTTTACAAATAAAAAATAACAAATTAATAAAGTAAAAAATATGCTAAATTAAAATTATTTTACAAATAAAATATAATAAATTAATAAAGTAAAAAATATGCTAAATTAAAATTATTTTACAAATAAAAATTAATAAATTAATAAAGTAAAAAATATGCTAAATTAAAATTATTTTACAAATAAAAATTAATAAATTAATAAAGTAAAAAATATGCTAAATGAAAATTATTTTACAAATAAAAATTAATAAATTAATAAAGTAAAAAATATGCTAAATTAAAATTATTTTACAAATAAAAATTAATAAATTAATAAAGTAAAAAATATGCTAAATTAAAATTATTTTACAAATAAAAATTAATAAATTAATAAAGTAAAAAATATGCTAAATGAAAATTATTTTACAAATAAAAATTAATAAATTAATAAAGTAAAAAATATGCTAAATTAAAATTATTGTACAAATAAAAAATAACAAATTAATAAAGTAAAAAATATGCTAAATTAAAATTATTTTACAAATAAAAAATAACAAATTAATAAAGTAAAAAATATGCTAAATTAAAATTATTTTACAAATAAAAATTAATAAATTAATAAAGTAAAAAATATGCTAAATTAAAATTATTTTACAAATAAAAATTAATAAATTAATAAAGTAAAAAATATGCTAAATGAAAATTATTTTACAAATAAAAATTAATAAATTAATGTAGTAAAAAATATACAAAATTAAAATTATTTTACAAATAAAAATTAATAAATTAATGAAGTAAAATATATGCTGAATTAAAATTATTTTACAAATAAAAATTAATAAATTAAATAAGTAAAATATATGCTACATAAAAATTAATAAATTTATAAAGTAAAAAATATGCTAAATTAAATGTTTTTTACTAATAAAAATTAAAAAAAAAGCATAAGAGGATTTCAACATTTACAATAATAATATTGTGTTTAGCTGATGAGTTGATAAAACCTTTTTAACAATGCTTTCTTAAACAAAATACTTCTTGACTAAGTGATCCGTCAACTTGAGAATGCCAGTATAGGGGGATTATTATATATATCCTGGTTTATCGTCTATGTGCCTTTCGACAACAAGTTTGACGCTATCTGGTGTATATATATATATATATATATATATATATATATATATGGTTTTCTTTTTAATTGAAAATCGCTCCAAACAAAGCATGAAGCCACTTGATGTAAGGAGGTAAGAAAAAATACTATTTCAGGGTCAAAAGCTAGCCAATTATAAGTGTTAGATGAGTAGGTTCTGACTCAGAAGACAGCAATTCTTCCCCCTTTGTCAGAAAAATCGTTCATGGAATGTGAGGACTAAAGGACAAAATAAAAGAAGCGAGAGTTACGAGGCTACTGAAAGTAAATCTAAGGTCCACTTTCTACTCTCCTTAAATAAATAAATATATATATATATATATATTAGTTATGTAAGCCATTGAGAAATTAAAAACCAAACAATTCGATACATAAGACTGCAACTTACTGCTTTGTCTCTATGGCTGATGATTGGACATTTAAGAAGCATTTTAATAAATTCTATTTTTTTTTCTTTAGTGAGATTTATCATTTTTGGATGAGCCTTCAGTCAATTGAAATGCAAAATCCGTAAAAATTCAATTTGTTTTTCCAAACGTATATATTAAAAAAAAAAAGATTTATTACAAAAATTTGAGTTTCAACCGTTTTTTGTTGTTTGTGGGGTCGGCGTGGATTTGTGGTATGTCTAGGTTTTTAAGTTTCTCAGCTCCAGTTATGCAATCCACTCCCAAAAAACACAGTTGAAACTCATTTCTTTTTAAAAAGCAAGTGCACAAGTTTTTTAAAAAACAAATGTATGCATTTCAATTGACTGAAGAATGATGAAGACTCATTCAAAAATTATCAATTTCCAAAAAGAAAAACTATAAAAACGCTATATTAAATGCTAAATGTTCACCCATGAATTGTGTAGACTAAGAAACAAGGCAGTAATTTGAGTTTTATCTATGATTTTGTTTTTAATTTTATCAATGACTTACATCACATACATCTGTCTATATACGACATACATGTAAAGTTCAATTTTTTTAATTAGACACGCATTCGTGGTAAGTCCCCTTCTGGATCACCTCTTGTTATCATGATGCCATGATATAATTTTAATTTTTGAAATGACATCCTTTCATTACTTTATATACTTTTACTAAACTGAATATTTTTTATTTTTCATAATTAATTAAAAATATGTGATTATTTCTCCATACAAAATAAAAAGCTTCTGTTATATCTTGTTGCAGGGCTGATAAAGATGTCAGCTTCATACCCCCCCCCCCCTCAAAAAAAAATGTCACATTAGCTAACACATGAATAACAGAATTGTTCAGTTTTATTAATATCATCCAAGTTTTATTGTGGAAAAAACAAACAAAAACAAACAAACAAAAGATACAGTATTAATTGCCTTGCTGGATTGGTACAACGGCTTTGTTTGGGTAACCAGGATGACAACCTTTTGAACCGTTTAAAAGGACAGTTTATTGCAAGATTGTAGTTGATGATTAGGCTTGTCCTGAAAAAGACAGTTTATAAACAGAGCTGGGTTGTAGCTAGAAGAGGTGCCATTGAGGTGGCAGACTCTGGAGCTTGGCAGGTGTGTGTAAATCAGCTGAAGTAATATGAAGTATATTGCAGAAAGTTGGCTATGGTGTTGTTTAGCAATCAAATAGAGCTTATAAATGTATTTATTTCAAAATGTTTATTATTTGTTGTTTTCGGTATGAATTATTATAAAATGATATCATTTTATAATAATTCATACCGAAAACAACTTTTTGTTTTGAATAAACAAACATTCAATAAAAATCCCTCCCTGCTTAAACTAGCAACTAGCAGTGGGCAGCCTTTTAAACACATTGGATATCTTTTATGGATGAACAGGAGGAGGGGGATGAACACCGTCAAAGTCCATTCGGTGACCCATTCTTAAACCCGACTTTGGAACCTTCGATACTAAAAGGGACTGACAAATCTTTCTGCGATGACCAACCAGATTTTATTCCAGCTCTGATCAGAGCACACTTACCTGGTGATATCACGGATCGAAATTCGATTGTGTATCATTATTTACTCACTAAGCGTTTTAATACAAGTCGTTACCAGTGATCGCTTCTATTTGTGATTATAGAATCTTAATCGCATTTGTGTTTTCCTTCTATTTTTTTGTTTTTGTATTTGTTTTTAGACAAAGGCGACGTATTTGGTTGGGGAAATTCCGAATATAACCAATTGGCTCTCATCACAGACCACACGCAAGTAAACATTCCAAAACGCATTCCGGTTTCAGCCTCTTGCGGAAAAATTGTTAAAGTTGCTTCTGGAGGTTCCATCTGCGGATTTCTTAATGGTGAATTTTTTTCTTTTCTGTTTCAACATCATGCGCTGTTGATGGCTTTGCAGAAATAGCCACCAATGGCAATAAGTGATATGAAAATGTAACTCTAACCATAACTACATCAAATGCAATCAATGTTTACACTAAAGTCGGCCTGTCCTCAGGATTTGAAATGGAGTAACAGAATAGAGAATGGTCGAAACAATTAAGTTTTTGTAAATTAAATTTCGTTGAAACATTTTGATATTGACTGCACGTTGAGAGAATATTACTGTAGTACATTTGTAATGTGACGAGTGGTGAGACGAATCTCCCGAATTATAAAATCAAAAAATCCCGAGTCGCTGAAAAGTAGTTGTAAGTCATCTTCCTTTAGTAGAACTCTTCATTGAGGTCACGCCGGAAACGGAAACGAGGCTTCGTCCTCTTTCTCATCATCGGTGGCATGCAGTTCAGATATATTTCATCATTTCTTTCTTCCAGATTTCAATACAATATTTTCAATTTAAATTAATTGATCCACTTTGCAGAGTTATTTATCATTGTCTGTTGACTGATATCATACAAACAAATTGCAATTCTGCCTTTCAAATAATCTTTTGACTTTTTATTATTTGTTTTCCTTACATGGTTTCAAGTCGAGAAAACTTCATCTGTGTTTTTATCCTAAACTCCCCCCCCCCACCTTATCTTATTACACACTCTTAAGAATGTGATGATTTGGATGGGTCCCAAGGAAATTCAATGAGTTCCTAACTAAAGTTACAATTTTGTAATGTTAAACTGCAAGCTCCAGAATAAATTTTTTTATCATTTATCCAAAATAGCAATTTTAATTATCTCGTATCATGTAAATTGATAGAGCAAAGTTTTTTTTGTCTTTTTATTCATTAAAGTTAATAAACAATATTTCTTGACAATTATAATTGTCAAAATGTTTTTTACGCCAGGAAAAACAGGAATCTTAATGATGATGCACATGAAGACGCAACCAAATCGTGGCCAAAGATTCATCAGAACTAAATGTCAAATGTTTGAGATAAAAGTAAAAAATTTTTAATGTCTGTAAAACAAAAGGACTTAAAGAAAATGGAGAGTAAAATTGAAAAGCTTTTGTTTTGAATTTTCTAGAATAGAATTCTATTCTTGCTCGGGAGAAAATAGAAATTATACTTGAAAATAAGCGCTAGGAGCGACAGTTTTTGAAGAAAGGGAACAAAACGCGTGTATATTAATTGAACAATTTTACTTAGGCAAGTAATAAAGAATGATGTACAACCAGTAAAAGGTGAATATACAGAAAGAGTGTTTGCGAACATGTGCATTCGCGTGAACTTATCTTATGTGAAGAATGTTCTGGTAACAGGTGTGTGTGCTTTGGCCCCAACGGTTCTGTCTCTTTTTGCCGTAGGAGGATTAGCTTTTTTTGCGACAATCTTCTGGGGCTTGTGTTGTGATGCATTCAACTGTTAAGTGATATAAACCGTAACAGCGAAAATGGAAAAACAGACATTCGACTTTATATCGGCTGGTTCACATGACCCCTAAGGTAGTCGTGATTGGGTATACCTTTTGGCCAATCCACGTGACCTTTAAAGAGACAAGGGAAACAACCACACTGACAAATCTATAAGTGTCACATAAATTCCAATACTTTCTCTTCTTTTTTCTCTTTTTTCTCTTTCTTTTTCTTTTTTTTCTTTTCTGGTTAGAAACGCTATGACAAAAAATTAACTGATTTTTTTTGTTTGTTTGTTCAATTCTTCTTCAGCAAAGTTTAATTTCCTAATATAAAAACAATTACATTAATTCAAATTTATATCTATTTCCATACTTGACTGATAAACGTGTTCGAAACCAGGACAATTGCATTAATCTGACACTTTCCACTTTCTTAACAATCATTCCAACTGGAATAGAGGCAACAAAATTGAGTATTGTCGCATTTTAGATTAAATGTGGACACATCATTTCACTGGATGTCCTTTTTTACTTTTTTAATTTAGTTTTTATTTACTAAAGAGTAACCATTTATCAAGGCTAAAAGCCACTCGAGGATAAAGGTTAATGAGATGGATAGATTGTCAGTTGAATGATGATGCATATTAGACAGTTTATGACAAGTGTTTATTGACATTAGATTTGAAGATGACCATGTTGTAACCCTCAGAGAAGCAATCATGTTGCAACTTCTTCCACGAATGGAGATTTCTTGGAAAGAAACTCATTTTTTGACAGAAAGATGCGTTCTTGCTGTGAATGACTTACAAGGAGGAACTAGAGATTGAAGCTTAGTCGAGCACCTTCCATGAAAGTAATGATAGAATAGAGAAAGACTAGCAACATCTCGTCTGTGAGAAAGCTGCTGTAGAGAACAGAAGAGATAATCGTCCTCCATTAGATTGGCAAGTTCGGTTTTGAACTTGGGATCAACCAACAACCATCTCGTAACTGTTGTGTGCATTGTATTACTTTTGATGGAGGTGCACAAGTAGAGTTTGCTGCATCTTTTTAGATTTGTATGCATCAGGGATCACAAAACAACATTTAGACATTGTTAGCTTTATCTACATGGCTTAATATAGCATCTGTGTTTCCAACAATACAACAACATACTTGGATGTTGCTACTCTGTATAATATTGGCATTGTATTGTTAAATATTGAGGTGGGTGGGTTGACTAGTAGATATATTAGCTAATACATATTACTGATTAGGCAGGAAGTGCTGTAGACAAAAGATCAGAAGAGATGAGGGGTTAATCCTGATTGGGGAAGTCAGACAATAAGAACAGGAAGTCAATAAGTGAGTAGACGTGACGTCATACATTCGAAGGCAATGCAATTTAGGTAGTAGTTTTGCGCTCATGGCTTGAAGAAGCGATCAAGAATGACAGATGTCGTAAATATGGTTGAATGAAATTATAATCCGAAAAGCGATACACTTTACAAATTGACTCTCTCTCTATCCATGAAGATTGCCACTGTGGGACACGCTTATAAGTAGTCAATGATGATGTAATTAATTGTAATGCACTCGGCCAATCCACTGTGGGCAACTCAATAAACTCCTCATTCTCTTAGAGTGATGTCAAATTAATTGCATTCTTTATTATAAATATATATTGTCAGAAAAGTACGCCTGCCAGCTTTTGTTTCAGCTCTACATCCCAACAGCAAGTTGTACAGACATGTGTAACAAAAAGGCCTGGTTGCAGAGAGGAAAACATATGGACAGACGTGTTTATCTAAGGTTTCAAGTAAATGTTTTGGAGTTGTCTAAACGGTAAAATACTAAGAGCTAAATTATGTTAAAGTTTAAATAAAGTTTTTAATTATTTTGTTTTGTTTCTGCAGAGAGTGGAGACGTTTTTAATTATTTTGTTTCTTATTTCTGCAGAGAGTGGAGACGTTTTTAATTATTTTGTTTCTTATTTCTGCAGAGAGTGGAGACGTTTTTACATGGGGTTACGGTATTTTGGGTTTGGGACCGAATGTGCAAGCAACCACAATTCCGACAAAATTACCCTCACCATTATTCGGCACCAATGAAATCGATGCTGGAAAGAAAGTTGTCAACTTGAAATGTGGAGTTTACAGCTTTGCGGCCATTACAAGTACGTGCAGCATTTTTATAAATGGTCAATATTTAAATAATAAAAACTTCTTCTTCATCCATTTTTCTTATTTGGTCCGTTCCAAAGAATTGGCATCAGCCAGGTTGCATGCAGTTATATCACTTCTTACACACTCGAACCACATCTTCCGTGAGACTAGAACAGTTTTTTTCGAACCGGTTTTTCATTAATTTACATGAAAGTATTTTCTTTCTGATAATGAAAGTGAATTTTCTATGAAATGAATAAATCAAAGGCATTTCTCTATCTCTTGCTCATATGTAAATGGTTCCATAATTCTTTCCAACACACGTATGTCTTATCCCTAATAACAAAACACACAAAATGGCGACCACTTGTGCAGGAAAGATAGGCCTCATTATCATCATCATCATAACATCATCATCATCATTGGTTTAACATCAATTTACATACTGGTATGTGTTGGATGCCTTTTTAGAAATTGACTTTCAAACTAACCTATCTCTGGCCAGGTCTTTATCTATCCCTCTTTCTCTCAAGCCCATCCTTATCGCTCCCTCCCTCCCATATTTCTCTTGGCCTTCCCCTATCAACTGACCCTGGTACATCAAATGTTATACATCTTTTAACCCAAGAACTCTGATCCATACCTTCAACATGACCATACCACTGAAGTTTCCTGTTCTACATACATCTCTCTATATTGTTGAGATTTAATCTTCTTCTGAGGTCATCAGATATATTCCTGTCTTTATAATACATTATACATCGATCATATCATTTCTCTCTATGCAACACATGTCCTCAACCCTCATTAGCCAGGTTTCACTTCCATACATCATCACACTGAAACTCTTCCATTGGTTGACAGTTGTTAGTAATGACAGAAATTCTTTGAACTTACTCCATCCTCTCCTAACTCTTGCAATCACACTAACGCCAGCTCCTCCCTGTGCTCTAATAATATCACCAAAGTAAAAAAAGCTTCTAAATAACCTCAATACTCTTACCATTCAAATATACTTTCTTCATATTTGACTTCCCATCTCCATTGTCTTACACTTCTGACACACAAACTGGTTACCATCCTGTAATTCCATTGCAGTTCTTGTGTACCCAATGCTTACAAGTACCACAAAGAATTGAGTTGCACCCAATTCCCTTTCTACTAACTGAGCAGGAGAATTTTTCTTTTCTTTTCTCTCTAACACTACAGCCACTGATCGTCACTTTGGTCTTGGTAACATTTACTCTCAGACCTTTACTTTCCATAACATTCCTCCAAGTCTGCAACTTAACAAGTAGACCTTCCATTGTTTCACAGGCAAATACTAAATCATTAGTATACAGCATCTCTTCCAGACAACCGGTATAAAACTCCCTGGACAATGCTTTTAAGATGTAAATGAAAAGCAACAGACTCAGTACAGAACCCTGATGTACTCCCACTTTAACATTAAAACTGTCACTTTAGTTGATTCTAACGTGACTTTGAAAATGTCTGTACATTGCTTGAATAGCTTTTACTAACCACTCACTTTCCCTTAATTTATGCAAATTCCACCAGACAACATCTATTGGCACTCTGTCAAAGCTTTTTTCAAATCCACAAAAAACAGTGGACGAATTTTGGTCCGTAACAAATACAGCCGACGCGTGTCATGTAGCGTTTGTCTGTGATGTCTGATGTTGTTAGGAGTAGGAGTTGTAGCATGACGTCTCTCTTCGCAGTGATCAGCAATGTGTAACAGTCTGCATAATACAGTGGTCTCTCTCCGCATACGCGTTGACAGTAAATAACAGTGTGTATATAATAAGACAACCCATACATTCATTTTAGGTTTTAATATCTTTTTGTAGTTTCTTTAAATTCCTCTGAAAATTTGCACAGTATGAGTCTTTTCTCAACCAGTTCCCTGTAGGGGTGGGTGGGAGAAATTCTTCAAAACATGTCTGCTTCCCAAGAAAGAGTGATTAATCTTTTTTATTTTTGCCACATCATTATGTTCCATCACTTCCCTCCATCCCTATTATTATTTCTTTCTGTACCGACATTCTTTACACATTAATATAAAATGTGATATGGGCTAGTCAATCTTAAAAATTTAGCCCAAGAAAAAAATTCATGAAGGTGTCAGAATGTTTAGCTAAACTATTAAAAATAGAATCTCCCTAGAACTTTCTGTGAGGGTCAAATTCAATCCCAAAGTGTTGCCCAGAGGTCAAATTCTTTGTTAAAACGAAATCCTCCTCACCTGTTTTATTTGTCTTCCTCTTTCACCTTCCTCTTACAAATGGACATTCATTAGATTTCTGTTCCCATAATTCCTTCCAAGGAAGGAAGATAGAATAATTTCAAATGAGTTAGTTTTAAAGATGACTTTTGAAGAAGAAATCTCCTCGCATCCGGTGGCGGAAATCAGGATGATGTCTATACCAGTAAACGCCCTTCTTCCTTTTAAGGCACATTTTTCTTCCAGAGTTTTTAGTCTGTTTTCCTTTGACCAAATCTAAATGTATTAATGTCTAATACCTTTAACATTCTTAATATTATATATTACTAGCAAAAACAACCCGCCCTCTGGGCAGCAATTACTGTAACAATAGTTTTCTTTACAGAAAAAAAATAAATTTCCATTTGACATTTTGGAAAACAACAAAAATATTATTGCTGTAGTGTTATTTGAAATATTCTAATGTTGAGAAATTTACTGTGCATGAACATAGTCAAATTTTATTCATTAGAAAAAAAAGATTAATTGATATGGTCTTTAAGATATTCAAAGTCAAGGAATTTTATTTTATTTCAGCATAAAAATGAAAATGGATTCCCCATTAAAAATGGGTTATATAATCAAATGAATAAATGAAAGACTGGAATGTCAAGTTGTCAAATAAAACAATTTCATATTACTGAGTATTTCGAAATGGTTACTTTGTGCTTTTCGCCTTTATTATTAAAGAATTAATAAATAGTAAAAAAACGAATATTTTTTGTAATTTAGAAAGATTAGAGATCTTTTTTTTCATGACAAATGTTAGTTATCATCATCATCATCATCATCATCATCATCATCATCAAGTTTTTTTAGGTATTCATACGTAATCGCCTAAAAAGTAGAATTTCATTGGGGGGGGGGCTGAGGGTGTTAATCTATAATAATACCCAAACTTTTGACATTTTTATTTACGCTTTAAAAATAAATTTGTCAATTTGAAAGAAGTTATTTATTTAAATTTCACGAGAAAGATAAACACAACTAAACAAATCAATTGCTTATAATTAAAATTAAAAAAAGGGATGTGTAGTTAAAAAAAAGTATAAGATTAAAAAGCCGCCGCTAAATCCCCCCCAAAAATGAAATTCAGCTTTTTTAGGCGATTACGTGTGAAGAGTGAACACTGTGAAACACGGAAAGACGAAAAATAAACAATTATTTTAGAATTTAGAGTGGACGACCAGTTTCATATATATTTAACGTAAAATGATGCCCCATCTCCGGGCCATTCTAACCTTTAAGGAAAATTAATAAAAATATTTTAACCACTAAGCCTAAGTCCGAGTGGCAAGGTCACAAAACCACATGTAAAATAGACCCATCCCCCCATCCCCCTCAAAAAAACGCAACGGATTTAGCTCCCATAGCAAAAAAAAAAAATTTAGTTAATGCCCTAAAACGCTAGAATGATTCGGAAGTAAGGAGATCATTTTAAATTAAATGCATATATGAAACTGATCCCTACTCTAAATTCTAAAATAAGTGTTTTTTCATCTTTCTGCCAAGTTTTTAAGGGTGTTCATACGTAATGGCCTAAAAAAGAAGAATCTATTTTTTAGTTTTGTGGAAGGTGGGGTGATTTAACAGAGGATGTTAATCTACACTTATACTATGAATCTTGGTTTTTTTTTTTCATAATTTGGACAGAATAGTGAAACGGCATTTGTAAACAAAACATTAAATAATAAGTTTGTTGTTTATTTTTCACGGAAAATTTAAACCTACGACAATTAAATGCTGAAATAATAAAAAAAAATTTTTTTTAAAACGTTTAGTTATAATGAATCTGCTATTTTAGGAAAAACTATGCTTTAAAAATGAGGTTTATAGAAATAATTAGCTACGTTAAAAAAAAAAATTGTTGATTGTCGCGGAGGCAGCGGAAGAGAATTTGAAATAAATCATTTGTCAGAAGAAATTATTCCCCTTGCAGAATAGGGTGGGGGGGCGCATGTCCTTTGAAAAGTAATCAACATGGCTTCGATTTTTTGTGATTTTTTGTTATTATCACTTTAATTAATTACTGGTAATATTGACAAAACTATTCCACATATATAAGCAAATAGGACAATCAAATTATAATCGATTATTTACAATTATTTATTTTGAACTGTTTAAAAATATAATTATGCAAATTAGGTAAACAAAAGATTTTTTTTGCAACTTTACTTGACTATAAATAGAGTATTTAATAATAACAGTGTATTATTTAAACCGGTTTTGATTATAATATAGTGATAAATAAAAAAAAATATTTTGCATTTATTCATTTAGATATACACACACACACATATATATATATATATATATATATATATATATATATTCCTTTTGCATATATAAGGACACTTGTACCTTTTTCCTTCTGTGCATTTCACTGACTTTGAAAACTTGTCTGCATTCTGTTATTCTCAATTTACATTCACATTTCTCCTGTTATATATTTTTATATTTTGAAATAATAGAATTCTAATCGACAGTAAACATGTTTAATCTAACACCTTTTGAAGAAGGTCAGAATGGACAGGGTTGAAATGGCATAGTAAAATATTTATAAAAGTGTTAAAGAAATGTATAAAGAAAAAAAAAACACGAATAAATATAATTTGGAAATTAATTAAACAAAAAAACAATATTGATTTAAAAAATTATTTAAAAACATTTAATTTAAATTATCGATTAAGATTTCCAAACAATGATGATTCTGTTGCTTATTTTTCAGATCGTGGTGATTTGTACATGTGGGGTAAAAATAAATTTGGCAATTTAGGCTTTGCTAACAAAAAAGATCAGTTCTTCCCATGGCGGGTAAGTAATGGCTTTTCTGTGGTTTTATATAGAAACTCACCAGTATTATTAATTTATATATATATATATATATATATATATATATATATATATATATATATATTGTGTGTATTTAGGAAGCATATTTTCATTTAGGCAAACATTATTAAATAACACGGAGTGGTTTTGTTTGATGCAACTTTTTTTTATTTTTTCAATTTTCTGAATTGTCCATCTAATGTTTCGGTCAAATTGATATAAATATGATCCATGGGTTTCTTGTTCCATTCTTTTTTCTTTTTTGCAAGTACTTTCGATTTGAATCGTCAAATCATCTTCAGGCGGTATTAGTTTTAGTGTCTTTACTGTTGTGCTGATTTTTGAATTATAACGGCAAGTAGTTTATATTTGAAAACGCGTCTGTAAAGTTGAAATGTACATGAGAGCGTGATGGCGTTCTACACATACGAGAGATTTAAAGTTTGACTGTTTAAACCGTTCAGAAATTGATGACGTTAAATAAAGTGCATACAATTCAAACGCATTATAATATAGTGTCTAGCATAATAATTAACATTACCAAATTCTTAGCCATTAGGTAGTTACCTAATGGCTAAGAATTTGGTAATGGTAATTATTATGCTAGACACTTTAAAATGTTGCGGCTAGTTTCATAATTGACATTATTAATTGTGGGATGTTTAGTTTTTATGTAAAGGGCTTCGAGTATTTTTAATTTTTTGATATTGGTATCATGGTGTATTATTTTGGTATTGTTAACAAGGATGTTTCTATATTGGGAGGGGGCGCAATTATGATTTTTTAGGTGTTGGCATATAGAGCTAGTGTCGGAGAGATGTAGGGTGAGTCTTTGGGATAGTGTTGTGGAAGTGAAACCTATGTAAGAATTAGTTTTTTTTATTGTTGTCGGAGATACATTCTCCCATAGGGCATTAGAACTGATATATTAATAGTAAATTAGGTAGTCATGCGTTTGAATTGTATGCACTTTATTTAACGTCATCAATTTCTTAACGGTTTAAACAGTCAAACTTTAAATCTCTCGTATGTGTAGAACGCCATCACGCTCTCATGTACATTTCAACTTTACAGACGCGTTTTCAAATATAAACTACTTGCCGTTATAATTAAAAAATAAGCACAACAGTAAAGACACTAAAACTAATACCGCCTGAAGATGATTTGACGATTCAAATCGAAAGTACTTGCAAAAAAGAAAAAAGAATGGAACAAGAAACCCATGGATCATATTTACATCAATTTGACCGAAACATTAGATGGACAATTCGGAAAATTGAAAAAATGAAAAAAGTCGCATCAAACAAAACCACTCCGTGTTATTCAATATATATATATATATATATATATATATATATATATAGCTTTCTTTATAAAGGATTCACTTCCAAATTAATTAACCGATCATTATGAATTTTGAAACATAATTGCTAGGCATAAAGGTTCCAAATGTGGGCTATATTTAGTTTAATTTAATTTTATACAGTTTTGTATTAATTAAAATGCCTCTGATTTTTGTGAAATTTTAACAATAGGTATTAGACATCAATGAATACATTTCAGATTCTTTGGAGTATTTTAAAGGGTTTTCAGGGGGCATAAAACGGCCACAACCTTCCATTTGAAAATTCAAATATATCAGATTTGCATTAAATTTGATCAATAGTCATTAGACATCAATTAAGCAAGATTCTCCCGATTTAAATTTAAGACCTCTTTAGGTCACGCCTTCAATTTTAGACATTTTTTAGAATCAAAAGGATGTAATGGATTTGAATCAAAATTTGAATAAGGATTCTAGACATAAGATTTAGTAGCATTATATCTTGATTATAATCTTCTTAAAGAAACATAAAAGTGGTGAAAAACTGTTCTGTTCTGGGAATTTATTTCTATCATTCATATCTATCCATCTCCCCCCTCTCTCTCTCTTTAAACAAAAAAACAAATATTTATTATATATATATATATATATATATATATATAATATTTTATAAATAAATATTAATAATTTATTACCTACAGACATTGATGTTTCATGCTTACGCAAATCACCAATGATTCACAGTCAAGAGACTTACCAGTTGGCCACCAGAAATTAGCTTGGAAGTTAGGAGCAATTTAACTTTGTAAATACCAAGTCGGCGGGTATTTACAGCAAGCAGCAAAGAGTGATCAACAACAACAACAACTGTGTTGGATCTCACAATGAAGCTAGTAGTACAGCTTGTTATTAAATTCACTCAGTGCCCAGCCTTAGTAAAGGGGGCTATATAATAATATTTTATAAATAAATATTAATAATTTATTACCTATATACATATATATATATCTTTGGTCTGAAGAGGTTGACTCTCTGTGAAGAGTACAACCGAAACATGTATGCACATATGTAACCAATAATGTTTGTATAAATAAAAATGTATACTTAAGAACAGCTCTACTTGTTATTGAGCACTTTTTATAAACACTTGAGTTTCAACGGATTTACATCTACAGAAACTAATACAATACATATACTATATATATATATATATATATATATATATATATATATAATGTTTCCAGAGAAACAGACATAAATAGAGGCTGAAGAGAGTCTGATAAAGAGGCCTTTTATAGGTTCTCTTTGTTAGGATTTAAAACCGACAGTACCGATGTTGTTCTGATCTACTGTAATACAAACATTAATATATATATATATATATATATATATATATATATGCAAACATTGTTAAAAATAATAGAATGTGTCTGTTTAATTATACCTTTTTTATTTTTCAATTTTTCTGATGGTCTTTTTGTATTAAAATCAAAAAAATGAATAAATGTTCCATAGGTTTCACGAACGTTTTCGATTTTTTGTCGAATCATCCTCAGGTGTCAAAATCAAATGAACAAAAAAGCTGGAGAAAGAAGAGAATTTTTAAAAAGACGGCGTTGCTGACTTTAAATCGTTTTTCGCATTGTTCCAGGAAGTCGTTGACGATTTAAATTCAGCAACGCCGTCTTTTTAAAAATTCTCTTCTTTCTCCAGCTTTTTTCATTTGCTTTTGACACCTGAGGGTGATTCGACAAAGAATCGAAAACGTTCGTGAAACCTATGGAACATTTATTACTTTTTTTTATTTTAATACAAAAAGATCATCAAAAAAATTGAAAGAAATAAAAATAAAAAAGGTATAATTAAACAGACGAATTCTGTTATTTTTAACAATGTTTGCATAAATGAGAAAAATTCTGCCTAAATAGACATAATATAAAGATAATAAATGATATAAAAATATATGTGGGCCTTCATTCGGCCTCATGATAATGGATATCCTCTGTAAAGATGACTGCGTAGGGAGTCTATAGTAAAGCATTCTGCCACTGAAAATCTTCTGAACCGGAATTTCTTAAATCTAGTCCAAAACGACTGAAAACAATGTCAGGATAAGCAGAAAAAGACTGGTGTTATTTCTGATTTTTCCTTCTCCTAGATTAGTTGCATAACAAAGGTGTGAGAGGGTAATCTATCCTACTATATAGCTGGAGGGAGCATATATGGATTCATACCTTTTTCCAAGAGTATTAGTGAAAGTGATGCAGTAGCTCTGACAGAACTTGAACCCAGCACACCGAGCTCAGTCTGTGCCTATAACCACGGCACTATGTCATTTCCATATAGATGTGGGTAAACTGCAGTTATTTTAGGTTTTTTTTCTTTCCCCAAGGCTTGAGAGTGTAGTCTACCCTACTGTGCACCTATTGTGGCACCGAACATGGCCGTATGTGCTGAGGAAGTCACTCAATGTCATATTCTGGGTAACTCGGCACTAAATGTGGTGTGGGTGTGCAGTGGAAGTTACTCCGCATTAAGTGTAATCCGATGCCACGGGGCCCGCATGCATTCTAATTGGTTGCTCTGTCAATCGTTCTATGCCGATGCTGTGTTTAAAAAATCCACAGAACTAATGAAGGATAATCGGGAACGTGGGTGAATAGTTGCTTGGCCATTCCTCTCTGCTTTGGTCTGAGAAAGTGTTTTAATCGATGAGTATGCTTTTTTCGTTGTTTGCCTCCGACATGTTGTGAGCAAGAAAGCTCAAATGTCTGCATACAACAATGACATTATTATAACTCCACAGTGTGGGTTCATTTCACAACTAAAATATAAGATCGATTTCATGACATTGTTTGTTCTCTGTCATTCGCTACTAACTTTCCACTTCAGAAATATACAAAAGTACCTCTCCCCCACGTCACATGACTAATCCAGCAAACTATAGGCATTGTGTTGACTCACGCTTAACCTTTGCAAGTTGACATATTAAAAACGACCCTTCAACACTGTTTTGTTTTTTGACAACTCAACTCCGGTTATTTAAAACACGCAACTGTCCCAATTCCCCTGCATTCTAAATCAAATTCATATTGTCAGTCGCTATTCGACACCAATCATGGTGTTATACTACGATTTCACCCATAGCTCAGAGCAGGATGAGGAGGAAGAGACATGGATTCATACCTTTCTCAAGGATCATAAAGAAAGCAAATTTTATGACATTGACAGAACTTAAAAAGAGAACGTCACATCCAGTCCACGTTCAGATAAGTTTTCAAATTTAAAACAAAAGTTTGAAAATATAACCATTAATAACCATTTCTATGTCAAAAATCTTTTCTAATTATTTATTTTCTTATTCAGGTGTGCGTTCCTTCTGAAGTGTTGGATGTTTGGTGTGGGGTGGATCACACCGTTGTTCGTTGCGTTTCATTTTCTTGACTCTAACTAAGGGCTAGATTCCACGAGGCACAAAACGATCCGCCGGGTCGTCTTCTATGTTACTGTAGGATTATTAGAAAAGTCAAAGCTACAAATAAAGTCACAAATTTCAGCAAAGAATCAGTTTTGTTTTGTGTTTCTCTTTATTTTTTATTTTCCCTTGACGAGTTGCTTTTTAATTATCTTCTCAATTCAACCCTTAAAAAGGAAAACAAACATTGTACAGAACATTTATAATATTAATACATTACTGGTTAGACCTGTGGAAATTCCACAGTTGTATCCTTCGTGGGTTGTGCTTAAATCTGGTTATGAGGGTCTATCTCCAAACTCTTTGTAGATGTTTGTGACATATTTCCATTCTATGGCGATTACACATATTGTACCATCTTGGACAGAACAGATACTACACTTAATTCGCCCATAGGCCAAGAAAGTAGTTTATTTTGAGTTCCATGTTCATCAACACAACAGCGACATCAGATGAAATTTAAAAAATTACTGGCGATCCCATCTTTTAAAAAAATTACTGACGATCCCATCTTTTAAAAAATTACTGGCGATCCCATTTTTTTAAAAAATTACTGACGATCCAATCTTTTAAAAATTTACTGACGATCTCATCTTTTAAAAAAGAGGGTGGAGAGTGATAACGAACATGAAAGGGCCTTAGCATATTATTATATAGAGCAATATACAGATGAAATCATCCAATATTTCCTAAAAATACGCATTTAGTTCCTTTTACCATTATTTCTGAATTCACCCAGTACTCCTTTCCTTCAATAACTACAAAGAAACCTCTTCAACCACCGATTGCCATGGCAAATAACACTCTACCTGAGAGTTCAACATTCAAACTCCTTGGCCTAACATTCACAGGTAACATGAATTGCAATAAATATATTGACAGACATTGTCAAGGTGGGCTCCCTCTACCGTGCTAGTAAACTTCTCACACCTGACATTATCCTATATCTCTACAAAGCCACCATCTACCCATGCATAGAGTATTGTTGCCACTAGTCTCTCCCTCTTAGACAAGGTCAAAAAAGAAGTCGCCAACTTAATAGGTCTCTCACTATCCACCAAGCTTCAGCCCCTGTCCCATTGCCGCAATGTTGCTTCCTTGTGCCTGTTTTACAAGTACTTCAATGGATTGTGCTCCGATTAACTTTCTGCTCCAGTGCCCCTCGACTTAAATACACTAGACCAATCTGACAATCAGCTAAATCCCATCCATTCACTGTGGAGGTCTCCAGATGCCGGAGAGCCTTCTACTCCAATAGCTTCTTTCCTCATGCTGTCGGCCCGTAGAACTCCCTCCCTGCTCCCTGTTTCCCTAACTGTACTGACATGCAAAAATGTAAACAGACATCTTGCTGCACAGCTCCCAACTTAGGATGACTCTCAAAACTTACACCCTAATTCTCAGGAGCCCCTTACGTCTACAGTGGCGACCTGTCTTGTTTGGGGTGAACTATGTTAAAAAAAAAAATTCCATCTTAAAATGTTCTGCACTCTCGTTGTTCTTAATCTAATCTAGAAACTTGTTCAAAATACATATATTACTCTATTAGCAAAAAAAATCAATTTGTTAATAGATCGTTGTTTGAAATCTGTCTTCACAATATAACCTTCCAGATCAAGAAATATAAAAAAATGTCTACCATAAAAGTTTGAAATGCAATCAATTATTTTGAAAGTTTCAATTAAATCACCTTTCATTCTTTTTTAGCAAAGTAGTTCATCCTAATTTTTCCAATATTTCCCTGTAATCTCTATTTACTTATACCCAACAAAGGCAATTACCTCCGCACAAGGTCAGTTTTGAATGTGGGGAAAATCCAGCTCTTCAAAAAAGGGCATTCTAGATTGGGACAAAAATAAAGATTGCCTCAGTCTAGAAGGATTTCTCATTTACTGATCGAAGACAGAAAAGATAAAGTGTAGTATCAGAAGAGATACTACACTTTGATCCTAGCCAAGCAGCAAATTTACTCTTTGTACTAGTTTTCTCATTCTTCTTATGCCCTCTGTCATATACGTATCTTCTCTTGACTTCTAGTTACCTCCCTTATCAGTATTCTTCAGTTGACATACGGCTCAGTCAGGGAATGTTACGTTTAATAAAACCTTGTTAAAGAAATACTAGTTTTATCAACTCATTTCAACTTAGCCAGCAAAAGTTTTGTTTAGTAAGCAATTTGTCAAGCGAAAAATCCCCGTAAGGGAGATAACTCCATATAACCGGAAACCAAGGGAAGATAAGTATTTAACATTTTCTCAGGTTAAGTCTCGATAGAAAATGGTAGTATCTGCGGCCAGTCAAAGAATCCTGTTATGCAGCTTCAGCTAATACCAAGTCTACGTGTTTCTTCTGCGGAGGATCTTGTGATGATAAAAGCGTATGTGCAGCAAGAAATGGCACTTGCCTCAAATGTAAAAAGGAAGCCCATTTCTTAAAAGTGTGTCAGACAAATCTGCTTCAACCAATCATCAAAAGCTAGTGACACGTCTTCTTTAGGATCTCTCAAACAGGCCACCTTATAAGTGTATACTCGAAAGAAAAAAAAGGTGCTGGGACTTCCCTAATAGATACAATAGCTTTGAAGAATATGTTGTGCTCGCGACCGGCATGAAGGAATACTAGGATAGATCCAGTATGACCGGAGAATGGTGCGAGAGTGCTTTCATTTCGTAGAGAAACGTGGTGAACTGCAGTGGAAGTCGGATTCCAGTGGTTCCTCCTTATTGGATATAATTATGTTCACACACATCGGTTCTCGTTACATCACCGAAGTTAAGCGATGTTGAGTCTGGCCAGTACCAGATGAGTGACCATTTGGGAATACCAGGCGCTGTATGTGGGGGACAGCAACACCTCCCTGAAAAAAATAACAGCCCTGAAGATGCCTTCAGTAAGCACTTCAGTATAACCGTCCAATCCACACGTGTGTTGACACAACAAAATAATTCCCCCATCGGGCAGAAATTCTGTTCTCAATCATGTGACAAAGCTCTCTGGAGAAAGTATGCAATTTCTTAATTCCTTATTGGTCACTTCTGTGCACGTGGTTTACAGTCTGATGAATATCCAATTCAATCACGGAGGGCTGGGATGATTGGATGTAGGAAACCAGGAATAGTCCAGCCTGTGGAGATTGGTACATGGACTATCAAGAGTTAAATCGACAATCAAAGCAGCTATTAACTCCCTTAAACTAGAAGCATGCAAAGAACACAATCTGTAGGAATAGAAAATTTGAGTTTGACAAAAACTGGCTGATTGTAAATATGCACTCTGCTGCATATTTAGTTAGGATGCATGCTGCAAACGGCAGACGTGGAATGGGAAAAATATTAGCTAAAAGAATAGACCTAAGAAATTGGTTAGGCTCTTTAAAAAAAATAATGGCTTCTTGAAAACTGGATTCATACTGAGAAATCCGACCCCTTGAAATTATACAGAATTAGTGTTCACTCCAAATAATAGACTGCCTGTTCAGTCAATTTTTATGTCCATAGATTAAACAGCTAATAATTTTTAAGTGGGCTTGCTGTATGGCCTTCCCCAAATAATAGTATATACATATTCTGAGAAAAACAGAAGAGTGAGATTTAATGTTAGAGTCAGCTGGCAAGCATGCTGCAGAGTGATTTTTAAAATTTCTTTTTGGTTCGGCTGACTCGGTACAGTCAGGAATTAAATAATTAGTATAGTGGTGCGATACTATCTTATGGTGAAGCACATCAGAATGTAGTATTCTATCCAGAAAGCCATCTAAAAGGCAAAAGTCCAAGTTCATTTGTGCTCTTAAACGAAACAAAACCTAATTTTCTAATGCACCCCTATTGTATCAAAGAACTAAAATAAAAATGGGTTTGTTGTACCCATCAAAATGTTTGCGCAACCATGAAAATGACCAAGCTGATATAGCACTTACTTAATCATCATCTGAAATCCATCAAAGCGACGATCATTTAACGAAGGCCACCGAACAATGATCATACTTCTCCACTTGGTTCTGTCTTTCACATGATCTTGCCAATCACTGGTGCTGATATTTCTCCATTTTCAGCTTATTTCCACTGTATCTATGAATTTTACTCTGGGTCTTCCCTGATTTCCTCACACTTGCCTTGGTAATCGGTCAGTTTTCATTCTCGCTAGATGTCCTTTCTATCTGTAATTTTTCTGCATTAGAGGATCTGCCACAGATGGTAAATCTGTACATTCCATTATTTCCTGATTGGTGACATTGTCCTGCTAGACAACATTCATAATCTCCCTAAGATGATGCATTCAGTACGTGATGTGGGGGTGTAAAAATACTGTAAAATGCAGTATTTTCCACAAAAGTTAGATTAAGCAGAGAAGTGGAACACAATTAGAAGTTCAAAGATTAAAACTATGGCTACGTGTCAGAATATGACGTCATGGACAGACAGTCTGAAGTGACACATAGTGATGAAGAGAAAAATGTCTGATGGGTGATTAATGCCTTTTTGAAGTTCTGTCTTTGTCTGGAGGGAGAGGCACATGTAACATGTAATTTGACATTACTGTAAAAGAATAAAACACCAAAGTGCATAACGCCATTGAGAGGGTCAAATGTTGTTGGCATTTTTTTTTTATTTGTTAGGTCATTACAGCCAAATAGAGCAAAAAAGGAAAACAACAACACTGCCATGACCATCACTGCCAAGTCTACAGACAGACGTTACTATCCATTAAGATCTCTACTTAGGACGTGTCAACGAGAGAAGAGCTGTTTTCTGTAAGCGAGACAACAGGCCATCTGATGAGATGGAAGAAATTGCCCATGGAATGTTACAAACGGCTTATCAGTGCTGTTATCATTCCATACATTCGATGTTAGCATTCCATAAAGGAGCATTGACAAAACAACTGCTGTGTAGACTTTACACCTTACTGAGTTAATAGATACTCAAGTAAGGCTGTAGTAGTAGTAGTAGTAGTAGTAGTTAAAAGTCAGTTACAATGCCGCTCCTCAGAAGTAGCGAGGATAGTGTCTAGAATGAGTTTCCTCCTTGCTGAGGAATTCTCTGGTGTTGAAGGAGAATTGTAACAAGATTGAGTGTGTAAAAAGAATGTTAAAAACGGTATTTTCCACATAAGGTTATATTAATCAGAGAAGTAGGAAATTCTATTAGAAGTTAAAGATTAGAATTATGTGTCCTGGATATGACAGAAGTCCGAAATGACATATAGCAATAGAGAGAGAAACATCTTCCTCTTTGGCAGATGAGTTGATTGGATTCGATTGCCCATTTTGAAACTGTCTTCGTTCTCCTCCCTCTTGGATATGTATAATACGAAACACTACATTACTGTAAAACAATCAAACATTGAAGAGCATGAAAAAAAGTATAATGTGGTTGGTGTTTATTTGATAGCTTATTTTGCATCAACAAAAGGGGAAGAAAGAGAAACTTCTGCTGCTATATCTTCATTATGACCATGACAACAGCTGTTGACAGCAACAGAAACGAACAGAAAGAGAGAGACGTTACTATCCATTGAACCAACTACTTACAATGTGTCAAAGAGAAAACAGCAGGGAATAGATTGACGTCGAAAGGATCCCCACATAACGTTAGAGTCTTGATCTGTATCACAATCCACAGATGTGAACAGCGTTTCTCAGTACAGATTGATATCGGCACATTCTCTTCTTTCCAACCTTTACGGTGAGATGTTACTTTTTTTAAAGTGGAGCTAATAAGGGTCTTTGTATCTTTTGTGCAACCCTTCTGATTGATCTCATATAAGCAAAAGCTGATGTAGGATCGCAATCATTTACAATAAACAAATCAGCATTGCTGGTGGCTCTTTTGAATCTGTCACATAATTGTCTTTGGCCCTCAACTCTTTGAGGCCCACAAGACATAATCAAACTGATTTCCTTACCATTCCTAATCTGATTAGCAACTTTCTCTTCTACACTACAACAACATCGATGACAGTAAAAGACAAAAACCAGGTAAAAGAAAAATTAGTTTTGTTTATTTCTTCATGATGGTATGGTTGCATGGGGGGAAAAAATGTCAATTCATTAATAATAATAAATGTAGTAATAATACAATAATAGTTGTAATAATGATCTTTTTTTTTTTTTAAAAGTCTCACATAAACTTGGCATGATTCCAAAACTGAGAGAATGATTTTGTTCAGCAACAACAATTGTAGGTAGTCTGGTCTTTACATTAGTAGCATTAAAATAAGTATCACTTGAAGTCTATGTGCAACTCGGTTTATTATTTATATATATATATATATATATATATATAAATGAAAATCAGAAACAAAAGAAATAGGAACAAATTTAATATAACAAAGTCATGATTTGAATCAGTGTTTCACCTAGAAAAAGCTTTCTCAAGAATACATGTATTTTTGATAAAACGCATTCTAAGCAAAATATCGATTCAATTTATTGATAACACCTAGTTATAGGAAAAATATCGATTCAAATCATGACTGTTAAATTCTTTTTGTCTCTTTTTGCTTTATTCCTTATTTTTGTTACATATGCATTCTGTAGGATTATTTATCCCCTCTCTCTCTCTCTTTATATATATATATATATATATATATATATATATATATATATAAAACACAGGTAACACTCTATTTACCTGTTTCAATATAAAAACAGTTATTCTTTCGAGTTCAAGTTGTAAACAATTTTATACATTAAATTTGCCACTTATAAAAGAGAAAAAAATGGCCCATCCATTTGATTAAAATGATATTGTAATAAAAAATAAATTAAAAGTTAAAAGCAAAATCAAAGGAAAGTTTAATTACAGTTTAACGACTCTGGGAAAAAAACTTGTTTGTTTTTTTCAACAACACTTTTTTCGGTCGTTGCATGCAGACATTTATTTTAAATTTTCAAAAATGTATTTTAAAATCCTAAAATTAGCATTTTTTTTATTGGTCAGTTTTTGCCTAATTTGAAAGAAAAACGCTATTTTTGGAATACATTTAAAACTCAAAGATAAATAAATAAACACTAGTTTATACCCACACCTTGAGTGGTGTTAGTACAGAACTTGCCAGGTAACCACACTGCTTAAGGAGCAGGTATAAACTAGTGTTTATTTCTGGGGATGTCAATTTCCATCGTTACATAGCTTCTACTGTTTTATATCTAGTACTAAGAAAATATTTGAAATTTTTGTGAAAAAAATATGCTACTTAGCATTATGAATGGATATTGTTTTCATTGGCATAAAAACATTAGAAATTGTTTTTAAGCAAAAATAACTAATGCCGAATATCCTTTGTCTACCTTTTTGCGGATTATCAAAAAAAAAAGGGTTACTTATTTTAAAAAAATGATTTATGCTATGTTAATTTCTTTAAATTTCTCGACAATGTATCTAGACTTACTCGAAATTTCTCCAACATGTATCTAGACTTACGTGAGATTCGAACTCGAGTATTGAACTCATAAAAACTATTGTTTTAGTAATGTGTACTCTACCTATTCCTTTTTTGTCAACCAATTACATGTTTCTATTTATGTACGAACAGATAAACCCCAAAAACTTTTTAACAGTATATAGATTTTTTATTTAAAAATCAATGAAGTATCGTGACAATTATTGAAAATGTGTTTGCAAATAAAAAAGAATAAACTTTTTTTAACAGAGTCACTAAACTATAATTGAATAAAATAAAGAAAAAAACCCAAAAAACTTTAATAAAGAATTATTTTTAAAAAGGTTTACTTAAATTATTTTTTCTTAAGTGTTTCAGTGTTGAAGAATAGTATCTCTTAAATGAAAGAGGAAGAAGAAAGAGAGAAATTGAAAACAAAGAAATGTTAAATCGAAACAGAACAAAAAGGAAATGATACATTTCCTGATAAACATCGAAAATAGCAGAAAAAGCCAAGATTTGACAAGGCATCAATGCAAGGCAATATCTCTAATAGGCCTGGAAACTATGCACTTATAAAATCAATAAATTATCATCGTATCATAGCGAAGTACATATTTTCTGCAAAACAAAGGCAACCACGATTTTCAATTAAGTGCAAAGCCCGATTCTTCCGGTTAGTGAAAAGTCCCACGCACTTCCCAACACCTATCACTACCAGCAAAGAATTGAATTCTCTAGGTAGAAACAAAAAGCAATATAATTTCTTAGACTACAGTAGAAATTTTGTTAACTCAGAGGCTAGCCGTCGGGTTATCACAATTGGTAGTGACAAATGTCTGGAGTGTGAATCTGTAGTTGGATCGGCTCACTATGTCTAGTGTATTATTCTATAGATATTTTTGTATGCTTTTAACCAATATAAACAAATTTACTCATTTTCTGGTGAATCAAATGATTTTGATGCATGAACTCATTTTGTATGAGAAGTGATTATTATGTTTGTATTAGTCACACTACTATTCTCATCTGCGTTGTTCTTTTCAAAACGTTTCAGCCGATATAACCTCTGATCTTCTTCGGGTAAACCTTTATGTTGATCTCAGAAACCTATACAGAATTTCAAACTGAACCGTTCATTTAATCCATGAGGTCAGCCATGACCGGGTAGAAGCGTTAAATATTATATTATTATTGTTTGTAGCAAGGATTCAACCATCAACCTCTACAAGACTGTCACTTACAGCAGGCCCAATCTATCTCTGTGGATTTAGTTTGAAATTTTATATACGTCCTCGAGTTCAACATGAAGATTGCCAGAGTTTCAGAAGATGCAACTGAAGAAGGTTGGAGGTTACATCGGTCGAAACGTTGTGAAAATAACAACCAAAATGAGAATAGTAGTTCGAATGATCCAAATAATACAGAGGTTATGTTTGTTCTTTCTTTATACATTTGCATTGATGGAAATACTAGCCGGCTCGCTATCTCTTCGCAAAGTTTGTTACTTGAAACATTAATTTGAAATAAACATTTCATTGATAACTTTGTTGTAAACACGAAACTAAATCTTTCTCATTTATTCATATAGATAAACATTAACATTTTTATAATTTCAATACAAATTTATTTATCTTTTAAATGTGACCATAAAGAAAGAAAAAGAAAATAATTGCAATTTAGAAATAGATCAAAACTTGTTAAAAATCAAAACGGTTCCTCTAAAGAAACACAAATGCTAAATATTTGTCTAGAAAATAAACAATATTGCAGAACAGAATTATTTTTTATATTAAAATCAAAACAATAATTGAATTAAAAACAACAATAAATAATAAAATAATAATAATTAATAAAATGATATCGCATATACATAAGCAGTATATAAAAAAGATGGTTTCTATTGAACCATGTTAAATAAATTGAAATAGTGCGAGAAATGGGTCCAAAGTTCATATTAATCATTTAGAAGTAAATAGTTGTTATAGTTGTAAAAACGATTCTTGCTAACTAATTACTGAACACAACTAACAAGTCCCTTCCTAAAAATATTAACTTTAATTATTTGGTAGTAATTTAGATTCTCTAAATTTGCACTCAGTTATAAGTACATAGCTGTCAGGCCTCTTGTAGATATCGCCTTGCATCAATGGCAAATAAAACTGAAAAGAACAGGCGAGAGAGCGAAATAGAGACAATAAAGACAAAAGTGTAGCCCAGACATTTGGGGGAGGGGAATAGGTGGAGGCAATGGGCAGAATTAACACTGACAATAATAATAATAATAATAATAATAATAATAATAATAATAATAATAATAATGTTCCCATTTACAATGTGCAAACGTAAAAAACCCAATGAGGAAAGCGCATTAAAAAAATAATATATTTGGATACTTTGTTCACCAATTGCTTTTTCTTTGTTACTTTTTGTTTCTTTTTTAAAAGAAATAGAACAACAACAATAAAAAAGAAAGAAAACAAAAAGAAACACAACAAACCCTAACCCAAAAAGTTTGCGATAGTTACGGAGGAAGAAAGCAGGAATTAAATCAGTTGTCATCCACATGACACCATCTTTTATTTCTAAAGAATTAATTTAAATGCTGGAGAGGTTTTTATTAATTAAAAAAAATAAACACAGATCCAGAAGAATGGTTGCAGATTGGAAACCACGACAATCACAACACCATTTTTTTTTGTGTGGAGGGAAGAGGGATGACATTTTTTTGATCAAGTAGTGGAAGAGAAGAAGTAAGTTTTAAAAAAAAAGTACCTTCTTTTATACGACATGGCATACTCGCTAAAATGACATTTTTTCTTTGGTCTAGAAGCAAAAAAATAACCATAGTACTTGACATTTGCTTTTTAACATTATTGAATTAATGTTTAAAAGCAAAAGTTACTCAGTTAACACGGCCATAATGCTGTCGATCTGCATGTGTTAAATCAAAGGGGAGGTAATTCATCCAAACTCGATGTAATGTAATAAAATGTCTTGTTATATGTAAATAAGCAGATGCCAAAAATTACTTTATAATAAAATTTTCACAATATTAAATTCAAGGCAGCAAATTTTTAATCAATTAATAAATTTAAAATGGCTGACTTGTGTTTATGATAATTTGAAAGTTCATATGCAGCCTTACAAGTATTGCTTAGAAAGTCATTTCTGACTCAAATTAAAGTTTAAAGTATTAAGGTTTATTTCTGTTCTTAAAACAATAATTGTCTTGTATGCACGTCGTATAAAAGAACCAAATATTTCTTAATAGCATTTTCTCTTCTCTGCTTATTATTAAATAAAAACGAGATGAAATTTCACGAAAAGAAAATTTTAAACAATTTCAGCATCTTTCCTCTTTTGTTAAGCTTTCTTGCCACCATTTTTTTCGTTTTTCTATGAATGATTCTAATAGAGACCATTTTATAAAATAGACAAAACAAAAAGACGTCTTCAATCTATGCAAAAAAAGAAGTAAAAATTTGTAAGCATATTTTTTTCTGTAGTATATATTTTTTCATTATTACACCAGTGTTTGTATTGTTGTTTCGAGCCGAAATTAAAACGAAAAAAAAAAAAATAAATAAAAATCAATTTAAACAATCTTCCATTTGGAAACATTATGCAAATAGAAATTCTGTGGGACGGGAAAAATAACAATATTAAAAAAAAAACAGTGTGAATTTCATTACATTTTGAACTACTTTAAATGTTTTGTTCACAGCCCAGAATTGAAGCATTTGAACTGACATGAAGAAAAACAGACGAGATTCACTCGTGGAAGAAGAAGAAGGGTCGCTTAAAGGTCAAAACAGAATATCCGATGGAAATACGAGAAAAGAGTTTCAATTTATTTTCGTTCAGTCAAAATTAATCAAACAGAAACGTGTTTCATATTTGAACGACTGAAATTGTAGACATTAATTTAATTTATTTTTCAAGAACGTATGGTGCATCATTTTTAGAGTTCAATTTTACAATAGGGGATCAGTGAAAAATCTTACCTATTTCACTTGGTTTGTATGCAAATTATCGATGATTGTTGGTTTTAAATTGTAGTTTTAGTCAAGAAAAATTGTAATCAACTTTTTAATTAAAACTTTGAATAACTAGCAGCAATGTTTCAGTTATTAATATAACAAGCTGTATCTACCCGGTGTAGCCCAGGATACATTAATGTCATTTTAGTTTCAATATTTTAATTTAAAAAAAGTAATAAGTCACAAAGAGATGGAAAATAAAAATCTCAAAATATAAGAGATAACTTTAAGTTAAAATAGGAATTATCTCCCTGACATTTTGGGCTTTTTGTGGTCATTATTTGAAATTGTTTCCATTGTAATAATCTTCTTTGCCAGAATAATTATTTTTAGAAAGAAACTGAAGCTAATTACACTTTTTTTATTGCAAGGATAAAATGGAAGAAACTGCTAGTCAGAATAAAATATCGAATTGTCAGATGTATTGCTATTTAGGTCAACCAGGGAAAATCCGACAAGATATACTTTGTATTAGATATTTCGTCTTCTCTCTCTCCCTAGGTTAATTCTTGTCGCAAAATCCCTATAATTTCATAACCATTGAAACATGGCTGTCATTTATATTGGGAAAGTGGATACCAATGCGGATTGACAAGCTGGGTTTGCCAAGTTTAAATCTAGTTGATTCCATAGTACCACTTTAACTTACGAATGTTGGCAATTTTGACATGATCCCTCCTGATTCTCGAAAGAATTGGAAACCAATGCCAACAACAGAATTGAGATGGTTAAAAAAAGTCATGCGATGCTGATTCATATGAGTTTACGGTCTTAGCTCTTCAAACTTTTAATTTAAAATCAGTTTTAAGACTCATACAAGACATTGCAGGAACAAGCCCCGAGAGACTGCTTGGATGTTTTAACGCATATCCATAGCTATCATCCGGGCAACGCCATGTCCATTATGACGTTGTCACGCAACATCGAAGTTGAAATGAATCAAAAACTAAAAACAAATTAAGCATTCTTTTGTGCTTCAAAATTTTAACCATAATTATTCATTTTGATAATAACGGTTAGTTTTTAAGACTTTAAAAACTGAAATTACATATTCATTTCAAAATTAAAACTACAATTCAAGAAGTACAATCTTGTTGACACAAAGATGCGTGCAAAAACCAAGTGAAATAAATGTGATTTTTCACCCATTCCCATTGAAATATTGAACATCCCCTCTTTTTGTTTAGAAAAATTTACTTAAGAAACGGGTGATGGGGGAGGGGGTACCTTATGGTACAAATGGGAAAAATTGAATTGTACGAATTTTGTTGTAATTCACCCATAAAAGATGGCCACCACTTTTAAGTGAATATTTTTAAAAACTTATAATGATGCATCACTTTGTTCCAAATGTACGGGTGATATGTATTACCAACTTGATCGCCATCTTTGATTTACTTTGCATACCCTCACTTTCAAACTGACGAGGTATATATATAAAAAAAACAATTTCAGTAGATTTGATTTGGTTTGGTTTTCTTGTTAGTTTTTTTTTATTAAAAAATAAAAAAAATAAAGAATAAAAACACTTGTAAGCATAAAAATATGGTGCTTTAAAAAAAAAAAAAAGAATAAAAACACTTGTAAGCATAAAAATATGGTGCTTTTTAAAAAAAAAAAAAGAATAAAAACACTTGTAAGCATAAAAATATGTGCTTTTTAAAAAAAAATGATTTGGAATCAAGTGATATTTACTAAGGCTAATAATTTAAATCAAACTGCCGACCAAGTGAAAAAAAAAAGAGTGTCAAAAACAGAAGTAATCTATTAGTTTGTGTTTAAAAATCACAAAAATACTATAAACTTGGTTCTTTAATATACCAGGGGCGCATGAGAAAATTAGTGTTTTCTTTTAGTTTAGAAACACAAAAGAACCGTAATACTTCTATCATTAGACATTAATTCAAGCCACAAATTGCTTAGCAATTTAAAGGCTTCAAAATTTCTAGCGAATGTCGAAATATCAAGATAATAAGAATGTCAGCCATTTTAATAGATAAAAAGTAGCTGACACATGTTTATTATTGTGACCCCTTGAAATTTGAAAGTAATTTTTAAGTCTTTAAAATGATGAATGAAAAGTAATTTTGCGCTTGAATTAAAGTTTAGAAACGAAATCCAAATATTATGGTTTATTTATTTATTTATTTTTTTGGGGGAGGGGGGGGGGTCTCCAAACTGAAAGAAAGTCATTTTTCTCATGCACCCTTCTTTTGTATCAAAGAATTATAAACTTAATATACAGATTACAGATGCTGAAAATATTATTTTTGATGGGTTCAAAAAAAAAAAAAATTAGAACAAAATTTTCTTTGGAAATATTTTATATGCAAGCAAACTTTAAAATATAAAAAAAAATTCTATTTCTTTTATTAAAATGATTTACTCCTTGCAACTATAGAGAAAACGAAAAATAAATCTTAGGTAATAAAATATACAATTGTATGTGTGTGAATGTGTGTGTCCATATGTGTGCATTTGTATATATACAGCACAGGTGGGTAGATTGTTTGGCCAAAAGTTATTCTTTTGTTTAATAATAATAAAAAAAACGCAAAGAAACTTTTGTTAAGTAGCTAAGAGCGAGAAAGAGGATGAAAACAGATGTTTTTGGGGAGGTTTATAAAACTGCATTTCAGGGGGTACTGTTAAACCGTGCATTTTTAAGAGCCATTTTCTTTTCTTTTTAGTACTTATCTAGTCATAAAAAGATAAAAGATGATTTTTCTTAAGTCTAAATTTGAACACTTACACAAGTAGCAAGTCAGACATGACACCAAGGAAAGACAACTGTTAAAGTTTTAGATTGTAAGAACGCTTCATTGGTTAAACTTTATTATTAAAGAGAAATGATTTTCTCCTAACGTTAATCTTTGAAAAATTTGGATTAATGTTAACATTAGTATTGAACATTTATCACAATTAAATGATCATCTTTTTGAATCTTTCAGAAAATATTTATTCCAACAAGGAAATCTGTCAGAGTGGGGACATTTTCCGTTTATGACCTTACCAGCACAAGCCGCTTACGAAATTGATAAAAAGAAATTTTTATAGTTTCATAAAAATTTGGTTATGTTGATAATTGATTAACACAATGATATTGTTACAATTCAATTTAACTTTCAAATTAATATTTAAAAAGAAATATAAAAATATTTAAGAAAATAAGTAACTAATTTTCTTGGGTTTGGACAGCTAGTGTTCAGTATTGGACAGTGGACAAAAATGGTTGAATGTTGTACTGATCTTAGTATAAAAACTCCAGACTAAAATAATTGTTTGGAGTTGAATAACATTAAGATTTTACCTTTTTTATAACTAGAGAAGTACCAAGAAAAAAAGGAAAGAAAGAAAAATTGTCTGTTAAAAATGTGTGGCTTTGTGCTGACCCCATAAATATAGTTTTTACCATTCATTTTTTTTATCCATACCTTCCCATTAAAAAAAAACGTACACTTTTTTTTAAAAAACCTGCACGATATCTTCAAGACAAGCATTTCCTGAACGGAAAAAGATGGTTGAAGCCGGGTTTACTGCCAGAAAGATGAATCTGCAGCCCTATCTTCAAAGTTTTTGTTTTATTTTATCTCTTTCTTCCCCTCCTCTGTGTCAAATTATACTCATTTAAAACGACATGCACGTCAGTTCTAAAAAGAGTTTTTATTATTTTTTTTTATAAATGTCCACCAGGTTTTCTTTCTTTTTTTTCTTCTTTGTTGTTTCTTTTTTTTGTCCATCTCAGGGTATTTACATATTCAGGTGTAAAATCCCCACCCCCTAACCCTTCAAAATATGAACTTCCTCTCTTAATTTTTTGTTTCCGACATTCATTTGGCTAAATATTTTCTTTCTTCTTTTGTTATTTTTTTGTTTAATTTTTCTTTTATATTTCTTTTTATTATTTTTTTAATAGTTTTTTTAAAAGTTTTTTAAATTTTTTTTTCTTTCTTTCATTTTTTTTTTTCAAAAATGTAATCCTTCATTCATATTTCTTATTTTAAAACTTTGACACAATCGCGCGTCTTGATTCGCATTCAAACCAGTTATAAGGAAAATCTCAACTAATTGAAAAAGATAAGATGATTTTATAATTTTTTTTGTTTCTTTACAGTCTGTCAAAAAATGTTTCCGCCTGAAACAAGCAGCTTTGAACTTTTTTGTTGTAGGGATAGTAGTAGTAGTAGTAGTAATAGTAGGAATAATAACAGTTAATAGTAGTAGTAGTAGTAGTAGTAGTAGTAGTAATAGCAAGAGGGGCTACTACGGCAGCAGCAGCAGTAAGTGTACCGTTCGGGCACCTTTTTTTTATGAAAGTAATGGTTGAAACAGGTGAAACACTTTTCATTTTTTATTCTCTATGTTCAGGCATAAAACTCCTTGTCTGGGGCCTTTGTGTATGTGTAATTGTTTTTGCTAGGTTCAT
Organism: Sepiola atlantica; assembly: GCA_963556195.1. Classification (NCBI taxonomy): domain Eukaryota; kingdom Metazoa; phylum Mollusca; class Cephalopoda; order Sepiida; family Sepiolidae; genus Sepiola; species Sepiola atlantica. Next base: position 52,628,573 of record OY744524.1, read on the forward strand.
CCAGTGGGTAGCTGCCCTCGTCCTTCTTACGCATCCGATACACCACAAACATAGCCAGCAGAATGGATACAAACAACCCGACCACAGCACCAGCAATGATAGCTGCAAGTACAAGAAAAGAAAACAAACAAATAAGCTGATTGCGAAGGAGAAATATGAACACACCTTGTGCTAAAAGACACAGAAAAACTACAAATATTTTATATTCTGTTTTTTTTTTACGTTTGTAGCGTGATTGGAAACATCTTTCCTGCATACACGGTTGTCATTTTGCATGTTTTGTTAGTGTGACGAATGTCGGAAAAGAAAAAATCTAATGCCGAAACTGTTTGATTTAGATACAAAGAAAAACATGAAAAGAGACGAAACATGCAATGTATACACAATCTAATATACAAGGGGAGAACAACAGACATAAATACTAAAGAAGGAATACATTACAGTCCCAAATACAATGAGAAAGAACACATGTTGCTGGGTTGAGAGATAGAGGAGTATGCATGAGCAATGAATAATTAAATGTTACTTTTTTTATGGAAATCGCTCCAGATAAGGCATGAAGCCACGTATGTAAGGAGTTAAAAAAAAATACTACTTCAGGGTCAAAAACTAACCAACGATAAGTGTTAGATGGATAGATTCCGACCCAGAAAACAACAATTCTTCCCTCTGTTAGAAACATCACTCATGGAACATGAGGACTAAAGAACAAAATAAGGGAAGACAAATAACTTACTTTTGTTGTGTGTTTCTGAGAGTCTATGCAACTGCTACTAGAAGACCTAACCTAGTGGCAAATTCTGCTAGAGTTCGGAATAGCATGCTTCTAGGAGGAGTTGGAGGAAAACATCTGTCCACTTTGAAGGATGTGCCAAAACAAGAGTAAGATTTTGTTCTAAATTCCGCGCGTGGGTAGAACAAGATTACAGACTCTCACGTAGGAGAATTCTTTCCTTAATGTTGCAAGAGAGATAACTGAGATAATTCTGGGTTAACAACATTGTGTTGTCAATGAGTTAGAACAGTGGTTCCCAACCTTTTCAATATGGCGGCACGGATTCAGGCTACTTACAGCTTGACGAGCATCTATGCCTTAAAATTCAGTGTTTCCTAATAATAATAATTCAGTTTAAAAGCCATAAATTAAGATTGTAACCCTTGAAAATTTATTCTTTTCTTAAGAAACTTATCCATAATCGATAATCAAGATTAAGTTAAGGAAAATTAATGACTCAAACTTCTGTAGTTGCAAACTTATTAATTTATAGCGGCAGAACAGCAGGCTAGCATCGTATCAATTTGCCCAATGTGCCAGTTTTATTAACTGATTTAAGCAACAATCTTAATGTGTTATGAAGCTAAATTCTATGATTACAGTTTTTCAAAATCTATTGATCAAAATGCTTCCGCATGTTGTAAGAGCAAGTGAAGCACCGCTCTTTATTCTTGATAGGCAACCACCTGTGTCTTGATAAAAGCATTGACATTACACTGAATACGATGATGATAGGTAGGACGAACAATAATTTTCATTCGGAGATGAAAGTATGTGACACATGTTAAATAAACTGATCAGTTTGTGTAATTCAAGTTGTTTTGTACACTTTCATTTAAATTTTCTTATAGTTTTGAGCAGAATTTGTAGCAGTCCTATGACTTATTTTCTCTCTCGGAGAAATGTCCCAGCAAGACGATTTAATCACACACTAACCAATCAGCTTGCAGGGCGCATTTATTTCATCTGTCCTCTGAAGAACTACTTCAGCCCTTTGGGAATCCCGGTCAGAGAGAATCCTGAAAGCAATGAGGAAGGAAAGACATCCCCATTCTCTCTTGTCCCTGTCCACTGGACACCCAAGCATCGACTATCTTCACCTGAAGATAACTGCTCACAGACTTTTGGCAGCCCAAAGAACTTTCTACTTTTACTTTCCTCACTTAGTCACTGTCCAACTTTCTTCCACCTATACCAAACGTTGTTGCTATAAAAGTAGGTTTTGTTTTTCTTTCTCTGCGATGGTTTTCGTTACTTACTAATAATATATAGGAGTTGGTCTGAACACCCACTTATAAGACCAGCTATTATAAGTTTACAATAGCTATGTCTGTAGTGCTATGTTACATGTGAGTGAATGCTGGGCTTTTGCTAACTCGGTCTTTCTGAGGAAGAAGAGGAATGACATGGCTATGGTGCACCTTGACAACAAAGTTTATTCTGACGGCCTGCGATTGAGGTTGAAGGTTCACAGACTGGAGTCAGCTTTGCATTGCAACCGCCTATGGTGATATGGACATGTAGAACGAATGTACATACATCTTAATTGAGGGTAAGCGAGGAAAGGGCAAACCGAGAAAGACTTGGAATGACTCAGTCAAAGATGGCCTCAAAAAATATTCATTATATTGATAATATTGTTATGTCGTATAATAACTGCTGCTATTGGTTTAGTAACAGACCAAAAAAGATCAATGGAAGAAGTATGAAACTTAACACATTTATTAAATAAATTTACAGATTGGACGATGATTTAAAAGCCACTGGATGCAAAATGATTGTTTAGTGTTCTGCGAAGCACTTTTGTTTACATTTCAAACTGTTATGGCTAACCTCGTCTTCAAGGGCAGATAATTCTGCCATTTTATGGGGTGCAAGGTAGATAACTCTACCTTGCATATCAGTTTTAAGATAAGCGCCTAACAGATACATCAACAGTTAAAAATTACAGAACCAGCAAAATTCTGATTATATATAAACTGAAATTGACTCATGGGAGCTAATAGACGTCTAAGTCCAGGAATAGGCAATCAACTAATAATTTTAATAGGAAGGGCGGCAGAGCTTGTAAGCATATTTTCATACAACTAAGGTGCTGATAAAATGGAAAAGAGAATGTTAATCATTGCATTAATCCTGATGAGCTCTGACTGAGTGAAAAACAAACATTTCTGTGTAGCTTGTTGTATGCATATTTTCATACAACTCCTGGGAAAGTAATGGCGCCCTCCCCTACATCTCAGTGTAGTAGAAATGAAAAGAGAGCCTTCATGTCGCCCTCGACTATGGTCGACCACTTTATTATATATATATATATATATGATCTGAGGTTAAGATCGGATTCTAACTCTGCCTGATGAGATCTCAGTTTATAGTAACTGTTGATCGATAACATCGACATGCCAGTGTCGCAGATTTTGTACATGTCTGTGTAAATAAAATTATCATATATATATATATATATATATATGTATGTATATATATATATATATTAGCTCCACCAACCCGGTGTTGCCAAGGATGCAGTTAAGTCATTTCAGTTTTTAATTTTTATTTGTTTGCACATTTTTGAAACGTATACAGAAAAAGAAATAAAATTTTAATTGTAAGGGAGACAACTCTTTTTATATTCTTCAACTAAAAATATGAGTTATTTCACTTGCTGATTTTGATTATTCGGTCATAATTGAAAAATACTTCTATATTACCAGTTGTGCTGGTGAGACTAATTAATTTTTAAAATAAACTGTAGCAAAGTTATTATACCAATAACACGGTACAATAATAAAAAAATTAAAATTGGCTAATCAAAATCAAAGTTTGATGTGTCAGCTTGAATCCTATTCAGTTCAAACTTTTAAAATCTGATAAGATCATTCTATATGTGAGACCAGCATTGCCCAAGAGTCTTTTGACTTTCATTAATAATTTACGTAACTGAAATAAGATTTCTTCACCTGCCCCTAAAAACGTTATTTGGATTATAAATAAATGTAAAAAAAGATTTTGATATCCTCTTTAAAAAAAGTAAAAAGTCGACCATTCAGTCAAAATAAAATGTCAACCGTGATTTAAAAATAATAAATTTAAAAACGATTTTGTGTCCTCAGACGAGAATTGCCTCTTAGTAGGCTGACATTGTATCAATTTGTGCAATCTGCCACTGTTATTAATACACTAATAATAAAACATGCAATTGAAAAGTTATTGTGTAAGTATTGATTTACTCCTCTGCAGGAGTTAGGCACAAGACCAGTTTTTATCTTACTCCCACAAGTAAGATGTGACCCAAGGTCGGGTCAGGAAAGTGGGGTTTAAAAATTGCCCGGGCAGCCCCGTCGGCATTCCCCGGTAGGGGCGCCTCAGGCAGTAAGCAATAAACTTACTCCTCCCCAAAGAGGGGAGGCAAAGCCTGGGAAGGTGGACCTCCCAGAACTGCACAGGACAGACCCATTGACCGGCGTAAATCAAAACCCGAAGGCCAAGACAACACCAGTATGGGGTGCAGTATCCATCGGAACAGATACTACACTTTGATCTTAGCCAAAAGGCCAAGAAGTTATTGTGTATGTAGGTCAATTGAAGGAAACCGCTTATCAAAAAGGGACAGTATTAGTGGTGAAATTCGAAAAATTGACTCTTATATTAGATTTCTTCACAATGCCATTGGTGTCAGGAAAAGGTTTAGGAATGTAAGACCTTTTATGATATTAATAACTAAAACAAAAAAGACCTTTTATGATATTAATAACTAAAACAAAAAAGCTGTTAATCAGATTAAATATAAGATTTGATGAAACCAATCAGGAAATGAAATTTTTGTTTATAAAAACACGGACCAATATTTACCAAAAATTTTGAACAATTTAAGTCCGCCCGGATAATATGGAAAATTTTCAATTGCGACCGAAGAATCAAAATCAGCAAAGGGGAATAACTCAAATTTATGTCTGTTAACAAAGCTAACATTTTCAAATTTATGTATGTTAACAAAGCTAACATTTTCAAATTTATGTCTGTTAACAAAGCTAACATTTTCAAATTTATGTCTGTTAACAAAGCTACAGAAGTAGGGGAAAAACTGTCGGTACATTCTATTCTTCAAATCTGGCCCCCAGTGAGGACTGACTGTTTGCAAACCTCTAAAGAATGCTCCAGAGAAAGAGATTTTTTTCTATTGATAAAGTGACATCAGAAACTGAGACGTATATATCTTATATAAAATAAAATATATAGTTTAAAAAATTTGAAACACTTTATTACAACTCATTTCTAACTTTTCGTTCTATTCCAGAATTTCTTTAGAGTCTAAGAGCAAAGGTTTTGCTCAGTAATTGAGTGAACATTGAATTAACCTTACAAGGAGGAGAGATAAAATAAACAAAAAAAAAACAACTCACCTGCCATGATACCTGGTTCCCGTGTAACAGGTGTGGCATTATCACTTTGGCTCTGTTCAGAACCAGACAGATTTGTGTCTTCTGAATTTGTGACTTCATTTACTGTAAAAAAAAAAAAAAAAAAAAAGAGAAAATTTGCCAATCATTGAAATAAGTGTTTTTCAGTAAAACAATTTTTCAAACAAAGGCAATATTTTGATTTAATATGACCTCCAACAGGTAAATGGTAAAACGACAATATTCCTAATATTTATTCTGTAGGAAATTCATGGATCCTCATCAGAGAAGAATACGTCCAATAACTATTCCATTTATTTTCTCATTTATAGGGTGACCTCCAAAATGCCACTCTGACACATTCTTCTCTTGGCACTGTCATGATATTAGTTGTGGTGGCCCTCTTAAGTCCAGCAATAATTTAGGGAGTCTTTGAGATACCCCCACAGATAAAAATTGGGGGACAGGAGGTCAAGGTCCGGTAATTTGAAGTCCATTCAGGACCACACCTCCTACTGATGAGATGATCACCAAAGTGATCATTGAACGACAATGAAACAAGGACATTCATGACTCAGCTAGCGGAAAACGTGTCAGCAGTTGGCATCTCCGTTAAGCACCTTGCCATAGGGTACCCCCTTCTCAAATACCACCCATGGAATCGTTAATAAAATTGACAATCCTTTCTGCAATCCAACCATATTTAGTACGAATAAAATTCATTCTATGTCCGCCAAGTTTCAGTCATGAAAGTCCAACAGTTTTAGGAATATACCCATCTAATATTATTGTTATTGGCTCCGTGGTTCACTAGAATAGAATATGGTTATTGAAAAACAATACTTATTTTATTAAAAAAGAAAACTGGTTTTATTTCACTGATAGTGATTCTAGAGGGAGACTTTCACTCAGGATAAAATATAACCGCTATTAGCATGATTCTCCATTTTGTCTCTTTCTTTTCTGGTCTTCCAGAAATCCCTTCTTTCTTTTCTCTTTTTCCTTTCAGCAAGGGACCTTCTGGGAACTTACTTAGTTTTATGTTGTAATTCCCCACAGTTTCACACGTCAGTGAGGATGCCGCCAATTAAAGGAATAGTATAGGGCTTAAAAGTGTTAAATGGGAATGATGTGACCAGATCTGTACCTGCCCGACAATGAAGATTCTGTATGTACTTTAAGTATAATGGAAACTATAATTTTGGTACAAATATGTTTTATCTGTGATGACAATCCGACCACAGACAGAAGATTCCCCAATGGATATCTGTCCTGACCAACTTAAGAAGAACCAGCCCAGAAGAAATTATATACCAGACAAAGTACTCACTTCACCCAAGAAAAGAAAACTCGTCATGCAAGACTGATTTTAAAGTACAAAAAAGGCATGAATAGACATTAGTTTATTTTCGTCTTCCCATTTGCTGTGTCACAAAAAAAGCAATTTCTTAACACCTGCAGTCCGTACAACATTTCCGACATGAAAAGCACAAACACATGTGGTGACAGTGTTGGGTCATTTAAATAACAATGGACAGTGTGTATGTTTTTTAACTTTTAGTTTTTAACAGAATACTTTTTCAAATGAAAACACACCTGCAAAAAAATACACAGGTAGGTATGTTGTTCTTAATGACCCGATTTCTTTGTTGTCATTCCTAATAATTATTCAGTAAAATTCTTGCCTAAGAACCCTACAAGTATTTATGCATGAAAAGGAAACGTTCCTTTATTTATGGAAGGTCTTAATCTATATGTAAAAAAAAAATTGTCAGACAACGTATCGTCTGTCTGTGGTAATATATGTTCAAACATAGCTTTTTAAATTAAATGATTTTAAACAATTTTATTCAATTAATGTAATGACCAAACACAGTAAGTAATTGTATTAAACTTAACAAAAATCAGATTAAAAAAACAGACATGTTACAATGAGCTACAGATCAAATGTGGTGATTGCCCGGCGTTTAATGTCTCCATGGAGTCACTAAACTCAGCTGAGATATTGGATTTGGTGGATCTGTTTATTTTGTATAAGTTAACTAGATTTTTCTATGTTAACGATATGATTTTTAACCATACATAAAACCAACACCTCACTATACATATACCCTAGCCCAACAACCGTTACTCTATAATTTAAAAAATTCCTCATCAATTGTAGAATGAGCTATAACTCCTCCAACGAACAAATCTTTAACAAATTTAATTCCATATGCTAAAAGTAGTGCTAAAAGATTAAATAATCTAACTTATAAGACAACTACAACAGAAAATCATCTAGAAACAGAAAATAATTTGCTTCAAACTCCTTTACAAAGTAAAAAATAAAATTGAGAAATTAATTTTAGCATTAATTCACAATTGCATGGCAATTATAGAAAACAACAAACACAAAGTTATGATTATGATAATAAGCTAATAAATACATATAATTGTAATAATTTAACGGTTATCAACAAACATGTAATTTCCAAAATACAGATAAATGCAGATTAGACAAATGTCCTAGTATATAAATGGGTATGTACCTATATAGGTATATATGAGAAAGGAAGGATGAGAGTAATCCGACGTAATGGGAAATGAAAAAGGAAAAACCAAGAGATATTTTTTATATATTCATCAACACTTTGTCTTTATTGTAAGACTTCCTCAGGATGATAATTTTAAGAAAAATGTCATGCAAATACATCGAAATATTGGGTTGACATGATGGAAAAGTAAGGATAAGGAAAAGTAATAGCCGTGGCAACTACGCGCGCTGGACGAGGGTCCAGGCTGCGAGAAGTCAGTCAGTAGCAAAGGGTGAAATGAATATGGAAAGCTTTGAGTGGGTACATTAAGGCAGCAGTGAAAAAGTGGAGGGGTTAGAGTGTTAGTGAATTTGCCTTAGGGTGGGAGAGAGGAGAGGGGAGGAGTCCTGAGGTTTTTGTCGTGGTGAGGTGTGGCATGGATTTTGAGGGGCTGAGGAAAGAGGAGGGAAGGGGGAACTCTGTATGTTTGGTATGTAGGTGGTATCATAGTTTTAGAAAAAGATTTGAAGAAATGAAGATAACTTAGAAAATAGGCGGGGGATGGGTAAGAGTATGAAAGAAGTAGTCGAAAGGGTGAGATAGGAGAGAAGGGAGATTTCGTTGTGGTCAGGTGTGAAATTTTTGGAGGGTAGGAGTATTGACCAGCTGGCTATGTCAGGAATGTATGAATATAAGTGAGTTTGAAGTGTGCTGTGAATATGACAATAAAGAAAAGGAAAAGAAAAAGAAGGAAAATGATTTTAATTTTGGCGAGAGATCAGTGAAATGTAGTTTTGTTCAGGATGCGTTGATGGTTTGAGATTAAATTGAGGGCAAAAGGGGTTTAAATATCTAAATATTTGTGAGGATGTGTAGATTGTGTTCATTGGTAGGGCTGTTATTTGTAGCTAAGTAGTTTTGATTCGTAGTGAATGACTATGTATGTGAGAAGGAGTTAGTACGTGAGTGTGTATGTGGGGAGTTGTATATGAGAACGATGAGAAGAAGGGTTAGCCATGATCTAGGTTTAGTTTTTGTTCGGTCAGGATAATTCTGCTTATTAAGGGGGATAGATTGTAGAAGCCATTTCGTTGTCTGATGGTGTTGGAGGCTGTGATTAGTGCTGTTTCCAGTAGTCTTCGCCGAGCTTTGTTATGAATGTGTTTGGTCATTTTGGCCTGTTCAAACTTGATGCATACTTATAACATCAATATCTATATATCTACATATTGATGTTATAAGTATGCATCTGCTGCACTTACATTTGTCCATATGTCAGTTAGTTTTTAATTGAGGCAATTTTTATGATTTACTTTATACCTCTTCATGCACACATAGCCTGTACTTATATATGTATACCTGTTTATTTACATATATGTTTGTGTAATGTTGAGTATAAACTTTTTTCTTCAATTTTCTTATCTTTTTGTTTTTACTGGGGATGGGTCATCCTACCGGATGCCAAACATCCCCCACTATTTCAGAGACTCCAGCCAAGAGATCTCTTTAAGATTCTAACCGTCCTTTTAAGTGCAGTTGTTTGTATCTCTCTGCCACTTGGTTCATCTGGTATATTCGCCAGGTAGTTTTGTAAATTCTTTTTCATGAGTCCGGTTACTCCTATAATTACTGGAATGATAGAGATCTTCAAGAAATCTCAACTGAAATGTATAGGTGGCATTTAACAAAAAAAAAAAGCTAAGTGTTTAAATTATTTTACTCTGGAATGAATGAGTTGAAAACGCAGTTATCAGTGCCTGCTTGACATGATTTATATCTGCCTTCTGTTCCTTGCCTAACTGTCTATACACAGCAAGAGCGCCCCCTCTTAACCGCAAGGAAAGAACTCGCGCCACTTCGTAAAATTTGCACATTTCACAAACAAGTTCCACCTGTTCTATCTATTCTACTATCGGGAGATCAGTGACAGTCCCACTAAACTCTGGAATCAATCGAATGTCGCACTGTTTGCTTGTCATGTTAAAGCCGAAATAGCTTGAACAAGTCAATACAATATTTAGCCAAAAATAATTCGACCCTGGAATTATTCTTTCGTCACTTCTGCTTTTTACAAACAATAAAAAGTCTATCCAAAAAATAATGCGGCATTTTGCCTTTCTCTTTCGTTCACTTTCTCTGACAACACATTTGCCAAAATCACGTTTGTCCTGTTCTTTATATCGGCAAAATCTCACTTATGCTAATGAGCTGTGTGCAACATAAGCCAATGCCCACTGCTGTTTACTTTTGAAAATTAAATTTTTCGTAAGTGGCCGTTTCCGGGTTCGCTCCAGCAACTCTCCTCTGCACAAGCAGCAAACCAAACGCTGTCTCTTTGATCGACGCAGACAAATGTCTTTGTTCACAGCAGTCGGCTGCTCCTCCTGCTCTCTGCTATATTGTGTCTCAAGACCTTCCCCATCACAGGGTCATGGAATATATATGCAAGATCCAAACACAGTTTGTTGATCACTTTCAACTGCTCGTGTAAAATACCCGCCGACTCGGTATTTACAAAGTTAAATTCCTCCTTAATTATTAGCTAATTCGTTGTGGCCAGCGGGGGAACGCTCTTGACTGAAATTCAGTGGCGATTTGTGATCGGAGTTCGAGCCTGCTGACCGTAGAGAATTAACTTCCTGCACTGAAGAATGCGTTAGCATGAAACATCGATGTCTGTAGGTAATAAATAATATTTATTTATAAATATTATATATATATATATATATATATATATATATATATATGTGTGTGTTTATATATATATGTATGTGCACATATATGATATAACACATCAATCAATATTTAAACAGTTTTAATATTTAAACCTGAGCAAAATTATCCATAAAAAATAAAGGTTACCATTATAAACACACACACACACACACACACATATATATATATATATTTATATATATTACATGTGTGTGTGTGTGTGTGTGCGCGCATGTATGATGTTCATTTTTGTCTAATTTATACAACACAGCACTCAATATTTAAAAAATAGTTTTAATATTTAAATCTGAGTAAAGTTACCATTACACACACACACATATATATATATATATCTATCTAGAATATTTATAAATAAATATTTAATTATATTTACCTACACAACGTCGTTTCAAGCTTTTTACTCTCATCAGTGTAGGGAAGTGATAATTTCAGATGGTCATGAGATGCAAACTTTGTTCACAGAGCCACCTTTGGTTGCGCACACTTTCACTATCCTCACAGCCATAGGAGATTACCACGTGATGCAGAGAATTTAAGTTGTATTTATATTGATTACAGCATAAACATCAGGACAGACTAGAGAACTCAACAAACTTACTTGGAGTTTTGCTTTGTAGCTAAGTGAATGTCTATTTTAAATAAATATACTTTTAATAAATATATATATGCATGCATGTTTATACATGTGTGTGCATGTATATAATGTTCATTTTTGCCTAGTTTATCCAATACAGCAATGACTATTTAAAAAATAGTTTGAATATTTGAATGTGGGCAAAATTATCATAAAAAAAACTTCCCATAGATCTTGTTCTAACTGTAAATGTAGTGAAGATGTTTGTTTGATGGTTAAAGATAAAATAAAGAAAACTTACGTGAAGGAACTGAAACACCGTTTATATCATACTACAAAAAGAAAAGAAATTTCATTAGAACACGAATATCAATGATGAAGATAATTTTTTCTTTTTCTTTTGTGATTTAATCAAGGAAAATTAAAACTAAACATTTGTTAAAAATTTATTTATTTGTTTAGTTCTGTTTATATTTAAAACAGTTAAAGGGGGAAAGCATAACAAAAAACGTAAACAAAGTAAAACATTACAAAACAAGACAAATCAATGGAAAAAGATTAAAAGTGATATCTAATTTACGATAACTATTTCAAGAAAAACAATTCACATACATTGAAACAATTACATTTGAAACATAAATATAGAAAAAGTTATTCTATTATTTGTCTAATGTTGGCAATTTATGAAGAAAAACAATTCACATACATTGAAACAATTACATTTGAAACATAAATATAGAAAAAGTTATTCTATTATTTGTGGAATGTTGGCAATTTATGAAGAAAAACAATTCACATACATTGAAACAATTACATTTGAAACATAAATATAGAAAAAGTTATTCTATTATTTGTCTAATGTTGGCAATTTATGAAGAAAAACAATTCACATACATTGAAACAATTACATTTGAAACATAAATATAGAAAAAGTTATTCTATTATTTGTCTAATGTTGGCAATTTATGAAGAAAAACAAAAACATTGTCAAGTTGATTTACTTTTCTGAGACTTAAAGATTGCAAATTCTAAAAATTAATTGTTTTAAACAGCAAATCGAAAATACTCTTAATTTTAAACTAACAAATGATATCCTTATTTGTTTTCAATATCACGCATTTGACAAGTTGAAATCACAAGACTAACATAAACACATTGTGAAACAAAATGGAGACCAGACACCATGAATAGGACAACAAAAAATCAACAAAAATAAAATGAATTAACTGGAAATTATTTAACTGTAAATCCACAAAAACTCTTATTTTAACAAATGCGGTACTTGTTCTTTTTAATTACAAAACAGACAAAAACACACATTAAAAAACAAAAGGAAAGACAACATGAGACAACAAAAAGTAACAAAAATAAAATGAATTTACAAATATACATATATATATATATATAATGTAGACATACATTATATATAATGTATACATATATAATATATATATATAGAGTATACATATATAATATATATATATAGAGTATACATATATAATATATATATATATAAAGTATACACATATAATATATATATATATATAAAGTATACACATATAATATATATATATATATAAAGTATACACATATAATATATATATATATATAAAGTATACACATATAATATATATATATATATTATATATATATATATATATAAAGTATATATATATTATATATATATATATATAAAGTATATATATTATATATATATATATATATAAAGTATATATATATTATATATATATATATATAAAGTATATATATATTATATATATAAAGTATATATATATTATATATATATAAAGTATATATATATTATATATATATATATAAAGTATATATATATTATATATATAAAGTATATATATATTATATATATAAAGTATATATATATTATATATATATATATATATAAAGTATATATATATTATATATATATATATAAAGTATATATATATTATATATATATATATAAAGTATATATATATTATATATATATATATATATAAAGTATATATATATTATATATATAAAGTATATATATTATATATATAAAGTATATATATATTATATATATAAAGTATATATATATTATATATATAAAGTATATATATATTATATATATATATAAAGTATATATATATATCTATATATCTATATATCTATATATATATATATATATATATATATATATATATATATATAAAGTGTATATATATATATATATATTCACACAAACATAAACAAGCAGTAGATAACAACAAACATGGGAATCTTGATCATCTATAAAAAACAAGTCTTTCTCAGAAATGTAATCATAAAAATAGACACTTAAAAAAAAGTAAAGTTGAGAAATTAAGTTAACGTGTCAAAAAAGTTACATCAGAAAAGAAGTATGTGGTAGATAGTAAGCTAAAGACGGCTGCTAGGGTTTTTGGTCTGCGAAGGAGGCAGACATTTTTCTGGAGGTTTCCTACAAGGGAAGGGGGTAATTATGTTAATCGCAAAGAAAAATATATTGTAGATAAAAAACTAAAACTACAAAAGAGATTATGAAAGGCCAGAATGATGAATTTTTGTAAATTGTTTTGATTACTGTGATGAGACGCAACTATTTGTACTGCTGCTACAACACAATGACTGTCACATTAATGAAAGACAGACCACCTCTACAACCAGCTACTATTACTACTACGAGACATCACATATTGGGGATGATGCATGCTGAATATCATTTACTTATATGACAAAAATTCACGTCTACTATGCAACAAACTGGATTCTTAATGTCAACTACTATGCTACATCTGACGTTGCCCGATGTGCTGAAAAAATAGAGAATAGTTTTAAAAAAAAGTAGGTGTCATTTCTGTCTGTTACTTTTTGAACACACCTCTCCTTCTTCTGACTGCTTATTAGGATGAGTTTGTGATAAACTTTCTTTTTATGAACATTCGGCATAATCGCAAACCCCTCAATATTATTTTTTTGTAAAAAGAAAGACGGACATTTTAGTTTTGTCATTCTTTCTGAGAAGACGACAATTAGAAATAATCTTCTCTCCCTTTTGTCACAGACGGTGACGAAACTGACCTAAATAAAATGTTCCATGTTCGTTTATATAAAAAAAAGTATTTTTTCTTGCATTCAAAATTTCTACCCCGTCCCCTCCTCACAAATGTTATCTTTGTTGACCCCAAAAATATAAATATTAAAATAATTTGATTTAACCTGCTCAGTTCCACACAAAATCCGATGATGTTATATTTCTAAGGGTATCTTGTGTAGTTTCTGACATCCTGCTGGATGCACAGACATAAAATCTGACTTTCTTTTGTCACATAATAGATTATGTAACTCTGATGATACTTCATTGTATATAATCTGTATATTTATAAAGAGGCGAAAGAACGAGCTACTGCTATGTGTCATCAACACAACGTGACTCCAGCTGTTTATGTGATGAGTTGCTGTTCGGATAATCTGCTGGGACTGAAGAATTGGTTCACAATAGTGTTACAAAGATTCCTTGTCATTCCAAGACATCACTCTTCATAATATTTAAAAAAAAAATAGTAATTCGTGTTTTTTATTAAATTAACTTAAATATAAATATATCATGTTTGTAAAAAAGTAATTATTGATTTAGTTTTTCTGAGACTAAGGCAATTATTTACAAATTAGAGAAATACAGACAAGAATTGGTCACACAATTTTCTTAATGTATTAAGAACACGATATTTAATTACATGTAGATGTTAAAAACAAATTATTTAGCTAATAAAAAATTTAATATTTTTTTAAGTCCCATATTTTAATTTTATTTTATAACTAGCTGTTCTTACACAGAGTAATCCAGGAGTTAAGGTAATGTTGTGTTAATGTCTAATGTTCCAAAAAGTTTCAATATTTTAATACATGAGAAATAGCAAAAAAGGTTTTTTTAAATGTAGAATATCTAGTAATTTCAAGATTGTAATAGGAAATAATAATAATGATCCTACAAAAGTATGTGTTGTACAAAATGTCTTCCTGGTGCATTTGGATGACATTGGTAGTAGATCTGTAGAATTTAAACTCCTCCAACTTCCTTTATGTATGAATATTTTAAGAAAAAATATCGAGCAGGACTAAATATTAAAATCGAAGAAATCGATGAAAAGTAAAATTTTGTTTTCTAACACGAACCAATATGCGGCAGAAATCATTAAGTGACCACATTTATGTATGTGAGCTTTGTTAGCAAAGCTACCAAGCATAAATGCAGAGTGGGGGTGACTTTATTTTATACATAAGATATTAAAAAATTGGAAAAATTATTCCAGGATTATTGTCATGAAGGGAAAAATTAATAAATGTGTTTTTTAAACAGCTCTCTTGGATTATTATAATATGTATTGGGATATGAAATTAATTTTAATAATTAATCATTTATTTGACAATAAATCTATTCTGGTGATTTTTGTTTTGTTTTTAGTAGAATATGTAATCTTTTTTTGAACATTATTGTTGATTGTATTTTTTGTTGAGCACTTATGAACATTTTTGTTTGTTCTGATGATAATCCAGTGTTTAAGAAAATACTATCGTTCATTGTTTGACTTAAAAATAAACACTGTCTGGAAAGAGCTGGAAACAACTATAGTACCTTTGTATACGCTATTTATTTGGATCATAATTTGAAAATACATATAAATGTTTCATAGATTGATCAATTTTGGATTTAGGTTTGGCGAAGTGCAAATGTGTGAGAGGGACAGAGGACAACCGTGAAAACATTACAAAAACAAACCAAACTGATCCAAAAAATTCTGTAATGAGAAAAACTCAGGCAGGATTTACAATTTATTTGGTAATTTACTCATTAACACAAATAAAAGAAAATAACAAAACAAAAAACATCAGTTCAACTCATTAGAAGTTTTTGTATGCTTTTTTTCATAAAAGCTAATTAGAGTTACCTCCCTTGCCTCAGTATATATTTGCAAAGGAAATAAGGCACACACAAAATGGATTGAGCTGATGATATATACAAATAACTGGAAACAAACAGAAACAGTTTCACAACAAAACAAGTCAACATGAACAAAGTTATATGCCACAAATAACAAAAATAAATAAACACGTTTAATATACAGATCTACCAATCATAAAAAAAATTTAGTGGAATATAAAAAAAACTTTAGACATTACTTCGCAGATATAATATCAATATTGTACGAGGTAAATAACCTTTTCAGAAAATAATTTCATAGAAAGTTTAGAGAATATAAGATTGTATACATTGCTAAGCACCCATATAATCTATGTAATATGCTAAGACATTATATGTACATTATCAACTTTTCACACACATTTAAAAAAAAAAATGAGATCGTCCAATCAGAAAAGACGGTGATTGGTGATTAATCTGATGTCGCTAAGGTAAACAATTCTGAAATCATAAGTCCTTTCCAATGAACGTTTGTGATCAATAAAATCAAATCAGTTGAAATGGATTTCACATGTTCTTTACTTATTCATTAAATCACTGTTTTCATAAGATGGTTAAAAGAAATTTTAATGAATGAATATTTTAATGGAATATATTAATAAATATACTAAACATAATTTAGTGTTTAATTAATGAATGAATTTTGTGTTTAATTAATTAATGAATTTTGTGTTTAATTAATTAATGAATTTTGTGTTTAATTAATTAATGAATGAATTTTGTGTTTAATTAATTAATGAATGAATTTTGTGTTTAATAAATTAATGAATGAATTTTATGTTTAATTAATTAATGAATTTTGTGTTTAATTAATTAATGAATTTAGTGTTTAATTAATGAATGAATTTTGTGTTTAATTAATTAATGAATTTTGTGTTTAATTAATGAATGAATTTTGTGTTTAATTAATGAATGAATTTTGTGTTTAATTAATGAATGAATTTTGTGTTTAATTAATGAATGAATTTTGTGTTTAATTAATGAATGAATTTTGTGTTTAATTAATGAATGAATTTTGTGTTTAATTAATGAATGAATTTTGTGTTTAATTAATGAATGAATTTAGTGTTTAATTAATGAATGAATTTTGTGTTTAATTAATTAATGAATTTTGTGTTAATTAATGAATGAATTTTGTGTTTAATTAATGAATGAATTTTGTGTTTAATTAATTAATGAATAAATTTTGTGTTTAATTAATTAATGAATGAATTTTGTGTTTAATAAATTAATGAATTCTCAATAAAATATTCCATTTACATCTGAAAAGTTTAAATTTAAAAACATGCTTTTGAGTATACTTTTATATTCTGATTATTTCTTGGAAAACTTTTAGTTACGTTTTTGTTGTTTTATTATTTTTAGTTGTTATTATTATTAGTTTAATTATTAAAACATTTAAAAAATTATACTGTAGAATGTTGAACAACGAAAAAAATTAATTAAAAAAATAGCTGAAAAATGACTAAAAAAAACTTGAATCAAAATGTTTTTGTAGAATGTCAGATGAATCGATCAATCTTTTTGTCTAAAAATATTTCTTCAGTTTCCCATGATTAGAAAAAAATGTTGAAATAAATTTCTAACTTTTTACTCCCAAATAGAAATTTAATTAATTTATACACGTTTGAGATAGTTTATATGACAGAAGCCTGTTAGCCTAACAATGTCCAAGTCTGCTCTCGAGCAATGTAACATATCTGAGCAGGCAGCGTCGCAATATTTGTGTTTAGGAACTATTTCTAATGAAAATTAGAAAATTGTTGATTTCTCGGACATTTCGTCTGAAACTGTAGATAAAGTACCTTTTTTGTCGGTTATAAAGATATTTGAAAAGAAAACAACGTAAACTTAGCTGAAAAGAAAAATGTTAGGACAAAAATGTTTTAAAATGTTTTAATTAATTGTAAAAATAAATGGCCATTAATAGAACTTTTTAGAGATTGGTGATGACAAATGCATTTTGAATGCACACAAACATTTATATATGAATACACACATGTACATATAAAAACACATATGCACGCCCACATACACGTACAGAAACACAAAAACATAGATTAAAAACACACACTAATAGACGCAAACACATATATTCCGAAATAATGTGCACAAACAATCATCCGTTTAGTTTACTGGCCCAGCTTCAGGTGGCTACCCCATTCATTCAGCAGCTCCTGGAATATTCTTTTGGAGAAAAAGTTTCCCACGCTAGGTAAACTGCTCGAACAGAAAGAATGCAAACTTAATGAAATCCTCCGTCAACCTTCAACATAATCACTCGAAAACTGGAAGAAGTTTTAATATCAAAAAGTACACTACATTCTAAACTGTTCAAGGACTATTATATTTTCCGCCTACTACACAAATACATACCATAGCAAGTAAGTTAGCAAAATGTCCCCCCCCCTCCTTCTTATCATACATATAATGCACACACATGGACTCTATACATTCATGTTTTTATTAAAGACAGGAGAGGTTTAGTGTTCAGTCAAGATTTGTCTCCCTTTGCATTTCGAAAGTTAAGAGACCTACCAGTCATGCCCATTAAGGATTCTGGAAATAAAGAAACGGTTTAACTCAGTTTAACTCTGGCGCGAATTGAAAACACACGCATACTTTTTGTCTTTGTTCTATCTTTCTTTTTACCCTTTGTTTTAGTCTTGTGAGCCAAGCCTACGACATTAGATAGCCCAGCTTCAGATGGCTACCTCATCTATCCAGCAGCTCCTTAACTGCATAAACGAGGAGGGGGGGATTCATGAGGTTTGTGGTGCCCCTTCACAAGGATCGGAAAATTGCATTAGAAGTTAAAGATTAGAACTAGGGCTATGTGTCAGGATATGATGTCATAGATAGGAAGTCTAGTGACATGTAGCGGGTAAGCTGATAAAATCTTTCTCTTGTTTTTAAACCGGGAAGGAGAGCGGTCATGTTTTGGAGAGCTGTTCACTCCCTTTATAGAGGAGGGGTTGTGAAAAGATCCACTGCTATCTTGAAAAAGAAATACCCTGAAAGAAATTGTTGAACCTCAAATGATTTTGTGTTGTCATTATTAATAACTATTACAATATAAACAAGGACCACTTCGACCTGTAGGCTATCCATACCTCACATAAAAGCTGCTATCGAAGCTCAAGGAGACTTTAATAAATAAAATTACAAAACAAAATATTTATTCTCGTCCTCAGAAACGGTTTTCAATAAAAAGACATTATTATCTGTTTCTTAGAGTCATTTTGCCTATGTACAAAGCTGTCCTATTTAAATATATATACAGGGGACTTTAATGTATTTTTCAAATTTTTACTAGTGGAAGAAAATGTCTTGAATTGAAATGGCCCTTTTCAAATTTTGGAAGTTGTAGTGAAGCATTCGGACTAGCGACTTCACATCCCTTATTTGGAAAAAAACGTCTACGATTTTCAAAATGGAGAAAAGCACTTTGAAGCAAACGCTCTGCACAACGATGATGACAACAGGTGCACCTTTCTAACCTTCTTTCCATTGGGCTTAGCCTGGTGAGCGGGGAATTTTTCTCCGAACATGGAAATCAGAGGTGGCATCACTGCTAACAGTGGCGTGAGATATAGGGGGGCATTCTGCAAAAGAAGGATCATCAGAGTGGCACACCTCAAACGTTTAACATAGACCATGCACACGACACGACAGCTTTACAGACACAACTGACAACGATTATGATAAGACAACAACAGCAGACGTTTCGGTTGAGTTTCGGAGTAGAAACTGCATTAATCTTTTTGGTTAATTTTTAAACTTTTTCTTTTAAATGTTGACCAATAGTCAAGTCAACTTGTCGAGCAAAACACAAGTTAATGTTGTCCTGTATTTAGTGATACATGCGGTTTTATTATGTTTATGAACTTTTAAAAAGTAAACGTCCAATGTGTCGAGAATCGCACAAGCATATGACGCATATGATTTTTATGGAGAAACATGGTCCTTCTGGGTAGTCGAAAAGTATTTTCTTGTGTACTTCTTTGTTTTGTTTAATACTTTCTTTTGTTTTTTTACTAATGAATCACCACTTATCAGGGCTAAAAGCCACCTGAGGATAAAGGTTAATGAGATGGATAGATTGACAGTTGAATGATAATGAATACGATGAGAGGATTAAAAATGATGAATGAATTAAATTTGATTTGATTACTTATAACAAGTAGTTATTGACATTGGATTTGAAGATACACAACTGAATTGCACAAACTAATTGGCGAATATACCATGTGAACCAAGTGCAAGAGAGATACAAACAATTGCACTTAAAGGGATGGTTAGAATCTGAAAAAGATCTCTCAGTTTGAGTTTCTGAAATAGTGACTGAATGTCTGGCATCTGGTAAGATGGCCCATTCACAACAAAAACAAAAAGATGAGAAAATTGAAAAAAGAAAGTGAACAATGATTATGAATAAGCAATAACAGACAGACGTTTAAGGTTTACCCTCCTAGGCATTACCTCACTCATTCAGGAAGGAGGTTGTGTTATCGCCTAAAGCGCCACTATAGGGGAGATACCAACAGGTCCATTCCCAGCTATTTTTGCAATCGATCAAAGTGACCCCCCCCCCTTCCCCATGGGAGAGCTGGTTTCCGCACATTCCGGCTTTGTGAATAAATCCTGACTGATTTCATGTGTCCAGTGTATCAAACTAAAATACCTTGAAAAATAAAAGAAAAAAATACCCCCACTCCCTAAAAGAAACTTTAAATTTTGAGAGGGATAATTATTTTTAAAATTGCTTAATTGATAGTAAGATGAAACACCCCACTTCTTACATAAAAAAAAAATCTATACAGCTTCTATTCTGAAACATCCATATTGATTTTTTCTTTCTTTTTCCTAAACTATCTGTAATTCTAAATTCAGGTAACCTTTTTTTAGTTTTACAAAGAATAAAAATAAAAAAAAAAGTTGCAAAAAGAAGAAAAAATACTAAAATTTAAGAGACAAAATGGAAACAATGTTTAAAACGAAAATAGCCTTTAACGCAAACTATAACTAAAGATAAACTTTTTCGAGAAAGGAAGTATATACAAAACATAGAAACTTAAACACGCTATTCAAATGCATAACAAATAATAATAATAGTCAATCAAAAATGTACATTTAATACATTATTAATTTTATTCAATTTCAAGTGCTATATATATTATAAATTAAGTGTTATACAGAGTTTTTAAAATGGAGTTGAGTTGAGGAATCAAATCCAATCACAAAAACTATAGAACAAGAAAATACTTTTATATACCAATTTGATCTGAATACCAAATGCGTTACTGGGGGGGGGGGGGGAGCCTAATAAAAAAAAACTGTGTTATATTATTAAATAATAACATTTGCCTAAATATGCATAAATATACATATATATCTATCAAAACAGAGACAAAACGTGTATTTTGTATTATTATAATGGCCGCAACTTCTGTCACATTACGAAGATTTAAAAATTAGTTTAGTTTAGAATCTAATTTTTTTAGTTTAATCTAACACCTTGATACAAGTTCATCTTTTTTTGTTTGTCACTCTTTTAATAAAAATGAAATCTTTTCATAAAAAAATCAACACCAGAAAGGCACTCTTTTAATAAAAATGAAATCTTTTCATAAAAAAATCAACACCAGAAAGGCAACATTGAAAAATCATTTGAACAGTTCAAGGTAGGCAACTCTTGCTTATCTTATTTTTCTTGCTACAGTATTTGTTAGAAATAAGAGACTCTATTGACACTTTTTTTTTTGTCACATTTAAAACGGACCGTATACTTAATTTTGCCCTTGTGGGGAGTCAAGTAAATAGGGCCAGTCTTAAGCAATTCATATCGACAATGAATGTGAACATCTGGCCAGACAGTTAATAAAAGAAATATTGCGATCATGATGGGAATCCTAGTAAAAATCCCAAAAGAATAGAGGAATGGGGAGTGAAATATCCATATATGTAGTGGAAATTCTGAAGTATTGAGGAGAATTGCTGTCACCTGAAAACCAGTAGAAATCGTCTAGACCCAACAGAGAAAGGGGAGAAGAACGAGAAAGAGGAGATGGAAAGAGATTAGACTAGACAATATATATATATATATATATATATATATATATACACACACACACACGGCATAATCACGTTGACACACCGGTTCTCGTTAGACCACCAAAGTTAAGCAATGTTGAGCCTGGTCAGCACTAAATGGGTGACCATTTCAGAATACCAGGTGCTGTATGTACTCTCTGCTTATCTCGGCATTGTTTCCAGTCGTCCTGGACTTCTCCTTACCACTGGAATTAAGCAGTGCTGACTCAGAAGTGTAGATGGTAATTGCGCAACCCTTGCTTCACAATTACACTCACAGCCATTCTTACAGGGGGTATCCATTGTCTCTCAAGACTGAACAAAGGCCATGATGACGTGTATATAATATATATATATATATATATATATATGAGGGTAAAATGCACAATACATCATAAAAATGAAATGTTGTGAAAGACAAGATGTGTGAAAAAAGACAAACAGAAAAAACAAATTTTAAATACAGGAAAAAATCATCAAAGACAACGAGAGATTCTACCGGTTTCGTTCAGATCAACGAACGTCTTCATTTTTTCTAAAGACGTTTGTTGAAAACCGGTAAAATTTCTTGTTTCTTTGATGATTTTTTTTCCTGTATTTAAAATTTGTTTTTTCCAT
Organism: Sepiola atlantica; assembly: GCA_963556195.1. Taxonomy (NCBI): domain Eukaryota; kingdom Metazoa; phylum Mollusca; class Cephalopoda; order Sepiida; family Sepiolidae; genus Sepiola; species Sepiola atlantica. Next base: position 52,651,281 of record OY744524.1, read on the forward strand.
TTGTCTTTTTCTCACACACATTATATATATATATATATATATATATATATATATATATATATATATATATATATATAGAGAGAGAGAGAGAGAGAGAGAGAGAGAGAGAGAGAGAGAGAAAGAGAGATCTAAATTTGTTGATATTGGGGTCAACAAAGGCTGGTGACTAGTAGTTTTTCACATCATGTTTTAGACCATGATCTACATACACTTTTTCAGATATTGAGCACTTTACTCTATAAATATAGCAAACCAGTATATTTATGTATGTGTGTGTGTGTGTGTCCATATCTGAATTGTGGTCGAAGTTTAAAACAAAAAAGAGTAATAAAATAAAACTATGAAAATCCATGAGGACATTAAAAAAAACACCCCAGAATAACCAATAATAAATCCTAAATATTGAAGAAGAAGAAGAAGAAGAAGAAGAAGAAGAAGAAAGAGGAGGAGAAGTTTTAAAGAGTACGACAGTGATTGAATGTGGTTAGTCAGCAGGGACCAATGAGTCATTTTCTATTCAGTCTGACTAGAACTGGACAAAGAAGTAATACCCCCCTCTCCCCCCCAAAAGCAGCAGTAGCAGCCACCCAGGGTAAATAAAACCACCCAAACAGAGTTGAAACAGAGGTTGTAAAAGCTTGGCTTGTTAAGTGAGAAGTAGAAAAGACTTTTCAGGTTGTTTTTTTCTTTTTCCTTTTTTCTTTCATTCATTTTTTAAATATTTGTCTGTTACTAGTTTAAGCCCTACTGTTTTTGTAGTAGCAACAACAACAAAAAAACCCCCCAGTAAATACTGTATCAACCATAATAATAATTTTGTGTTCCTGTTTCAATATACATATACAATATACATAGTGTGTGACATCAAGCGCAGTACTTTTAATGAATTTGATGTAAATAATTCATTGTTAAAAGGGAAATACATTTTATTGTGATATAAATAAAGTTTATTTTTTTCAACACATGATTTATTTTTTATTTTTTTAACATATTTCACCCTAAACAAGGCAGGCCGCCACTGTAGACATAAGGGGTTACTAAGAATTAGGGTTTAGGTTTTGGGTGTCATCCTAAGTTGGGAGCTGTGTAGCGAGATGTCTGTTTACATTAGTTTTAAATTTCTGCATGTCAGTACATTCGGGGAAACAGGGAGCAAAGAGAGAGTTCCAGAGGCCGACAGCATGAGGAAAGAAGCTATTGGAGTAGAAGACTCTCCGGCATCTGGGGACCTCCACAGTGAATGGATGGGATTTTGCTGATTGGCGAGTTGGTCTAGTGTATTTACGTTGAGGGGACACCAGAGCAGCCAGTTCATCAAAGCACAATCCATTAAAGTATTTGTAAAACAAGCACAAGGATGCAACATTGCGGTGATGGGACAGGGGCTGAAGCTTGGTGGATAGTGAGCGACCTATTAAGTTGGCGACTCTTTTTTGGACCTTGTCTAAGAGGGAGAGACTAGTGGATGATGCACCAGCCCAGATGTGGCAACAATATTCCATGCATGGGCGGATGGTGGCTTTGTAGAGATACAGGATAATGTCAGGTGTGAGGAGTTTACTAGCACAGTAGAGGGAGCCCACCTTCTTTGCTGCAGCTTTGGCAATGTCTTGAATGTTACCTGTGAAGGTTAGGCCGAGGAGTTTGAATGTTGACCTCTTAAGTAGGGTGTTATTTGCCATGGCAATCGGTGGTTGAAGAGGTTTCTTGAAGAAAAAGAAGCTTTGTCTTTGCGGCATTAAAAGTTACCAACCATTTATGACCCCATTCCACTACAGCCTGGAGGTAATTTTCTAAGTATTCAGCCATTGATCATGTTCGTTTTGCTCACATGACGAGAGTAAAGTGTAGTGTCGTCAGCAAATATACCTATCTCAGACTCAATGTTATCAGGGAAGTCGTTTATGAAGATCAGGAACAATAAAGGTCCAAGAATAGATCCCTGGGGTACACCAACATTTATGTCATGTTGCTTAGATGAACGGCCATCGAGGACAACCTGGATGTTTCTTTTTGTTAGGAAGGATCTAATTATATTAAGTATTTGCCCAGTAATTCCATATGAGCGTATTTTTACGAGAACCCCTTTATGCCAGACCTTGTCAAAGGTCTTGGATATATCTAGCACTACTGCCCTTGCTTCACCTTGTCCAGTGTATGATATATGCGTTCAGAGATGACCGTTAGGATGTCCGCAGTAGACTGTGCTTATCTTAATCCATACTGGTGGTCAGAAAGAAGCTTAGCATTAACTAAGTGCCGGACTATCGCCAGATTGATTAAGGATTCAAAGATTTCAGCAAAGATAGAGGATCAGTTCTACCCACAGAATTCTGGAAGACTGGTACCACAGAAGCAATTTTCCAGTTATCGAGGAAGCAACCTCCAGCTAGGCATTTGTTGTAGAGTTTGGAGAGGACAGGGGCCAGTTCAGCAGAGCATTTCTTTATTACTATTACAGGTATAAGATCAGGCCCACAAGCTTTGGAGGTGTCAACGCTTTTTATGTCTTTGAGCTGGGATGGGTGATGACCAGGTTATCAAGTGTGGCTTCAGTCCGCAATGGGTATTTAGGGAGGGGGTGGTTTCCTGAGTCCAAAGGTGAGTTTGAGGCGAAACGCTGGGCAAGTAGTTCAGCCTTATCAGTTGCCGTGCAAACGACATCATTGTGGTTTGATAGTGGGGGAATCGTTGATTGATCATTGTTCACCACACTATTGTAGATTTTCCAGAAATCGCGAGTACCTAGTTTCTGTGACTGAATGCGTTTTTTAGTTATCTCTATATACCTTCTCTTTGCTTCACCTATCACTACTTTACACTTATTTCTTGACTCTATAAATTTCTGTCTATTAGTAGCTGACTTATGGTGGCCAAATTTACGGAATGCTTGCTGGCTATGCAATGCTTGCTTGCAATGGCAGCTGCACATTTCGAGGTGAACCATTGAGGAGAGTGGGGCTTGCTGGAGAATTTTCGCATGGAGACATAGGCCTCAATGCCTGCTTTGACCCATTCAGTTAACTCATTTGCACACTGATCAGCAGGGAGTGAGAAGGTTTCCCTCCATAGGGTGTCGCTGATGTGATTTCTGATGGGCTCAAAATCAGCCTGCTCGTAGTATCTCGTTGTTTTGAGCAACGGCTCATCACTTTTTTGACGAGTTTTTATGGTGATAGCAACCATATAAATCATTACCACAATGTAATCAGCATTCCCGAGCGGGCTATGGGCTTTTGTTACACAAGCCTCGGGCAGTGAGGTCAAAAATAGGTCTAGAAGTGAATCTTGCTGGTCTACGCGATTGGGGATGCAGGTCGGGAAATCGACAGTCTGAGAGAGGGAGTGAGCTAAGGAGAAATTATACGTAGAGTTGCCGGCTGCGTCAGTAAAGCTGGAGAATCTCAATCAGTCATGGTGGTGTGCATTAAAATCCCCAAATACATGTATCTAGGCATTCGAGTCGAGTGAGAGTGCTCTATCTATGCTTTCAGAGACAGAGTTTAGCAGTGTACAGTTCTGGGTCGAAGGTGAATGGTGTAAGAAATATAAGTAACTAACGCTGAGTGGAATGTAGCAGAGTGGAATCTGGAGACAGTTGACCTGCTTGCATAATATCAGAAAATGTCTGAGCCTTGAACAAGGGAAAAATTCCATTAAATGAATAGAAAAAGAAGAAGCAATATATTATGATGTACTATTTTCTTTTCCTGTAAATAGACAGGTTTGATTACTGAGTAATTGGCCCATCGACCAATTGAATATTCTTCTAGCGCCCCGCACGTTGTTTCCTACCTGGCAGTTGAATCGAGAAAGTCGTGTGAAGCGGACATTCTGTGGCTGGTCCTTCCAACTCACCAGCCCAGGATGGAATCTACAAGCATGTGTGGTGACTCCCTTTTTATAAAGATTGATCATTATTTTTAATTTCTTTTCAGCACCGGCAAAATAAATGGTATTTTCTGTTAACCTTAAATGTTATCTACTTTTTCATCTATGAATCGGATGGACATTCTATCTGTTTTGAACATGGATTTAGATAAATTGTTGATGACAATCAAAACTTTAATTATAATGGATATGGATACTCCTCATAAATCATTATCAATCGTTTGACAAATGTTACATGTTCTCCCTCATTTTTAATGGGATGAGTGCACAATAATCTATCCTCGGTGCCCTTTTGGCTAAGATCAGAGTGTAGTATCTGTTCCAATGGATGCTACACTCTGTAGACCAGTACTGTCTTGGCCTTCAAGTTTTTATTCTGCTGGTTTGAGATATTGTCTTGTGCACCCTCCCAGGCTTTGCTTTCTCACCCTTTGAAAAAAGGTTAGTTTATTGTTAATCGTCTGAGGTGTCCCAACCGGGGAATGCTGACGGGGCTACCCAGGAATTTTTTGTTGGCCGGAATGCTCTTTCTCTAGGGCACTGGCTTTTCAATCCCACTTTCCGACCCTGCGTCACATCTTCCCACTGTGGAAGGGAGATAAATACAAAAAGAAAAGAAAAAAAAAAAAGAAGCTTATAAATCAATCCAGGTAAAAAAAAAAAAATACTATTTTCAATGATTGGACATAATTTATTAAAACTCAAAGTGTTAACTTCTTGTAAATAAATGGTTTTAAAAGTTTTCTTGAATTTTCTACAGTTTAATGTGACTAAAGTAAATTCATATGAGTCAGCATGGATACAACTTGATTCTGTTGTTGGCATTCTTTCAAGAGTGACCACGTGGAAGTGAAAGTGGTACTATGGAACTGATTGGATTTGAACTTGGCACACCCAGCTCGTCAGTCCACAGTGGTAACCACTTCACCACTGTCACTTACATCACATTATGTATTACACTGTTTGGTAAAAGTGCAGAATAGTTAACACTCGAGAACTTGTAAAATTTTTTTTTAAAACACATAATTTATATAAAATACATTAGAATGAAATTCTCTACCATATTCAACTAGTTTTAAAATGTGAAAACGACTGGTAAATTTTTTTAAATGGTAAAAGTTAATAGTTAATAATTAAACTAAAAAAAAACTATGGCAGAACGAAGCTAGTTTTAACGTGTGGAAACGATTTATTAAATTTGTTTAAATGATAAAAAGTCTTACAGAACGTTTCCACACATTAAAACAAGCCGGGTTAGGTAGAGAATTTCATTCTAAGGCGTTTTATATAAATTATGTGTTCTTTTTCGTTTAAGAGTTTTTGAATGTTAACTATTCGGAACTTTTACCCATTGCTTTTTCTGTTGATACTCACATGTTTGTGTGAATAATATCATTAGATAGACGATTAATTTAGTCTATGGGGCCGGGAATAAACAAAGAAAACCACAAAGTAAAAAATGAGACTCATACAGGATTCGAACCTGTGTCATCTTAAACCGCTTGACCAACAAGTTAAACGACTAGAGAAAACTGAATTTGTACAAATAACTGTAACCCATTCGATTCGTTAGTCAAACGGTAAAAGATGGAAATAGAGAACTCAGATCATCGCCATATTTGGTTTAATGTCTGTTTTACAGGTTGGCATGTGTTGGATGGCTTTTAGAAATTGACTTACAAACTAACCTAAACTGGTCACATATTTATTTATTTCTCTTTCTTCAAGTCCATCTTTATCACTTCCACCCATGTTTTCCTTGGCCTTTCCCCGCCAACTGACCCTATTACCTCAATTGTTCTACATCTACTATACTAACCCAAGAACTCTCATCCATTATTTCAATGTGACCATACCAACACTGTCTCCTGTTCTGCACACATTTCCCTATACTGTTCAGAGATGCTCAGAAAAGATGGAAGTCCTCATAATGATGGAGATTCACAATCATTGGAGAAAAAAAATTATAAGTGGGAAGAAATGAAAATGCTCTTGTTCACTGGATATGTGGTGTAGAAATCTCAAAAATTAAAGTTACCTGTTCATGACTCTTACTTACAGACTGCAATGGTTGGTGGCTGCATCGATGTACCTGGGAAGAGGTAATCACGGATGGCTTGGAACCTGGATCAAAACCTATCCTTGGAGCAAACACTTTGGAAAATTTATTTACCTCCTCTCTAGGTGAGGTTTTGAAAAGCTAGCACACTAAGAGAAATGCACTCTTGCCTACAAAAAATATCTGAGCAGCCCCGTCTGCATTCCCCAGTAGAGGAGCCTTGGGCGATTAGCAATAAACTAACCCTTTTCCACAGAGAGAAGGTAAAACCTGGGAGGGTGAACTTCCTAGGACTGAACAGAACCAAACAACTGTAGAACAATTTAGAGAGATGCTTTGAAAAAGGCTATCAAAGCATCCAATGCTTATGACAAATAAAGATGCCGATGATGATATGACTGTTAACAATAAGTGTACCAACAGTAAGTTCAGTAAAAAAGTCTGCATTGCAAATCTAGGTTCAAAAATCCAAAGTGAAAAAGAAAGAAGCAAAATATCCAAAATCACAAGTCCTAGAAGAAAATCAATGAAAGAAAAAGCTGTTAAAATTCAAAATTGTTAATCGTCACAGAATAAAGTTCTTAAGAAAGCAAAAGCTCTTTTTTCAAGGTGATAGTAAGAAATGATCTGAATGAATAGATAATTCAATGCTTACATGAACTTGAGCGGCTAAATTACATACATTTAAATCAGTCGGTTAAATGTTAGAATGCTTGCATTCTAATTTGTAGGTTATGGGTTCCATCCCTTCTCACTGTACTTTTAACAGTGGCTTAAAAACCATATACTATCAGTGTCAGATGGAATTGTCTGGAGATGGGCACCACCAGTCCAAGACACACTGCATGATAGATATTCATAAAGGGTAAGGGGTCATTTACGTTTACTCGATAAACACTAAGAAAATGAAATCAAATTTCACGCAAAAATTAAAGAGATGAGATCTATTTTTATCGATACTGACCGATCCCTTTCAAAAGAAATTTTTTGATTTCTATTAATAAAAATATCTGATAAGATATTGCGTGCGTGTGTGGGGATAGGTGTAAATATGAATAAGCATGATTTGTAAAATTAAAAAAAATAAAATTCAATCAATAATTTATTTAAAATATTTAATTAAAAAGAAGAATGTAATAAATAAATTAAAATTGGTAAATAACCTTGCATACACATCAGTATCTTAGCTCCTTATTATTAATAAATTCAAGAGTTAAAAAAAAACAAGAAAACTCAAAAGTATTTATAGGATCTAAATTCCATCATTTCGTACAACATCCGATCTATATTTTTAAAGGTAGAGAGAGGGGGGTCAATGAGCGAAACCAAAAATAAAAGTAAAATGACTCCTGGGCAACGCTGGGTAGAGACAGCTAGCTTTGTATAAGATTCTATACTTACCCCTGGGTTTTTGGGTAGGAAATCCTTGCTTTTTGCTGCTGCTGTTGTTGTTGTTGTTCTTAAAGTTGTAGTAGATTTGGTTGTTGAAGATGGAGCTGTAGTGGTGGTGGTAGATTGTGTGGTGGTGGCGGCCATGGTAGTCTTGGGTCTTGTAATGCGTACTGTGAACGAAGGAATTGGAGTGGTTTCTGGAGAAAATAGAAACAAAGATGAGATGAGGTGTTGTGATTTAAATCATTTTCATGTTTTGAACAGATCTCCTCATTGTGTTCCTTTACCAAGAATTGAACTCACAACCTATGGTAGAACCCATTTTAGAAAAAGGTCGACAACCTACTAACACAGCATTATGTCGTTATCTATAGATGCATTGTTCCTTTCATTAAGTAAAACACTCTCTTGATGTCATAGCCCCGAATAAGTGTTAAATTTATCACTGTTTATTTAGCTATTCAGCGGTGGCCGTGTGGTTCTTGATGTCGAGATTTGAGTTGTAAAATACTCGGAGCCAAGGGTTTCGAATCACGCGACCAGTAGTGAATAGTTATATCTCTATGCTGATGAGTCCCGATTAAAAAAAAAGCCCGAAAGATATATGTGCATAGATAATAAACAAAACAAATATTTATTATATATATATGTGTATATATGTATAGTTATCTTGTCGGATTTTAAATGTCAGACGCAAATAGTAATCCATTTGAAATATCAATACTTGATTCGGACGAGCCTATGTTTTTCTCCTCCCACTATGTTATTGGCACAAATATATTTTATTTCGCTTCATTTTTTTCTGAAAATACTTATTGTGACTAGGAAAACTGTTAGAGTGGAGAGATTTTCACTTACTCACTGAATATTCTTAAACATTAAAAGGAAGTAATCATGTAATGAGTTATTTCCCTTGACTTTTGGAAAAATAAATATCTAAAAACACGTTATATTTTTAAGAGTTAAAGGGAAGTTTCTACATTAATTACACATTACTTTTTGTTCTTTACCATTAATCAATTCAAGTCAAGTATTAAAACAAACTTTTTAAAAATTCTTGTTTCACAAAATAATTTCATTACAAAATTAAAGACACCAAAATTAATTTCTGTTTCTTTGTAAACAAGTCAATTATTTATTTATTTCCAGGTAATGTTGAGTATTGATTTACTCCTCTCCAGGAGTTAGGCACAAGGCCAGTTTTTATCTTACTCCCACAAGTAAGATGTGACCCAAGGTCGGGTCGGGAAAGTGAGGTTTAAAAATTGCCTGGGCAGCCCCGTCGACATTCCCCGGTAGGGGCACCTCAGGCAGTAAGCAATAAACTTACTCCTCCCCAAAGAGGGGAGGCGAAATCACTCCTTCCCCTAATTTAAGAACAGTCTTTTTTTGTTTTAGCTAAAAATTCTAAATGTCTTAAATAATGCGATCACTGTATTCCAACTGTAAAATAAATAAATAGATTTATTTCATTGTTAAATCATTTGGCTCTGGAAACTGAAAAGACCATTGGGTAGAAACCTTAGCATGTTGATGTAAGCCAAATAAAATATATATATATATATATATTATATATATATAATAAAAGAATAACCGTCCCAGGATGGGTAAAATGAATTCCCTGAACAGAGCAGTTTTGTACCACTTTTATGTCCACTTACGTAGATTAACATCAAGGTATAATGATACTAAACCTTATGTCTAGAATCGTTATTCCAATGTTAATAAAAATCCATTACATGATTTTTTTTCTAGAAAATGTCTAAAATTTAAGGTTTAAGCTTAAGGGATTAAATTCAGGGTATCTTGATTAATTGATGTCTAATGACTATGGATCAAATTGTTGTGATGGGATACCTGACTCCTCTCAAGGCTCAAGTCTGTAGTATATATACGAACAGTAATATGTATGGTGGACTGTATTCGAGTGTATTAGGTCAATCCTATTGGAATACCGGTAGTGCTATTGTTCTATACAAGATATACGTTGTAATAAACCATTCTTTTCTGTGGTTATTTTTGTTATCATAACTTCTAACCAAGTTATATCACAAATTTAATGCAAATCTGAAATATTTGAATTTTCAAATGGGAGGTTGTGCTCATATTATGTTCCCTGAAAATATTTTAAAATACTACCAAGAAACTGAAATCTTGGAAATACTTATTAATTGATGTCTAATAGGTATTGTTAAAATTCCACAAAAACGGAAGGTATCTGAACCACTCCCTCTACTCCCTTTGCATGAAACTCAAACTAAATATAGCCCACATTACCCACCTGTACACCTAACAACTATATTCCAAAAGTCATAATGATCGGTTAATTAGTGAATCCTACACATACAAACATACCTAACTTTATATAAGTAGAGACTAGCTGTCTCATTATCCCGGATGCAGTAAAATCAGTTTAGTTTTAAGGGTTTTTTGTTTCCCCATTTTTTAAAAACTTATACAGAAAAAGAAATAAAATTTTAGTTGTAAGGGAAACAACACTTTCTATTTCTAGTGATCCGCTAAATATTTTTCCTATTATCAGATTTTCTGAGACAGACTAAGTAATTTTTAAATAAATTGTAGCGAAGTATGTCTATATATATTGTCAATAGCATACTACAACAATAACAGATAAACATTTGCTAGTGAGAAAGATGGATTCGTCAGCTTAAATGCTATTTAAGTCTGACTTTAAAAATCCGGCAAGATAAATTTATCGATATATATCTTAAAATTTTGTGTTTAATTGAAGTAGTTTTCTTTTCATTTTTTTCAAATTGAATAATGAAAATTTCAATATATAAAAAAAATAAAAATTGGTGCTTAATCGATAATAATGATTATTCACATCCTACCAAATATTGTAAGACAAATGTTTAGTAAAGGAGAGAATTGAACAAATATTAAAAACAAATATTTAAAAAATCTTTTACAAAATGTTTAGGGAGATGAAAGATTAACCCTTGTTGACAATTGAACAAGTATAAAAATAATATTTTTAATTAAAAAAAATTTATACCTGAAAATTTTGTGCTTAATAATCATGAAAACCGAAAAGAAGAAAAAAAAGATTGGGTGTGAGAAAGGAATGACATGTCATACGTCTGCCAAAAAAAAAAAAAAAATTATTTAAAAAATATATATTCAAAAGATAATCCGACGTGACAAGTCGACTCACCAACACAAGTGGGCATTTGTGGGAGGTTAACTCTCGTGTTCTCAACCTCGATACCTTGCTTGTCCGCACACCAACACTTGCTTTCATGGCATTGGATTGATTTATAGTCTCCAGATTCAGAACACAATGGACGGAAACTGCCAAGAAGGCCAGACGAATGCTTCAACAAAGACTTTACACAAGGACTCATGTTGGAGCCTGCAAAGGAAATAAATCAATAAATAAGTAAACACTAACCAAAATATTACCCCTAACCCAACCCAAAATATTCACAAGCTTTTATGTTAGGAATGATATCACAATAGGTAACACATAGGTCATCACAGACATCATAATCCCAATCAAAGTCATACTCAGTCTGTTTATTTATTTATTTGTTTGTTATGCCTCCTTGGGCATCTCCCCTTTAACTATCTTCTCAATTCAACTGTTTAAAAAAAAAAAAAAAAAAATTAAACTCTTAGTACAGTATCGATATCCAGACCAAATTTTGTTAAATATTTCATTTGATAACTCCCAAAAGTGCCCCATCAATTTCTCCTTCCTACCACTTTCTCTGAATTCATCCAACCTCATCTTAAACTCATCCACGCTATTGCTGTTCTTAATCTGATCTGGCAACTTATTCCAAAAACAGTAAGTAAAAAAACTTAACTGGTAAAAAGATCTAGTTTTTGAAAACTGCCTTGACAATAACCTTCCAGATCTAGGAGAAATACTAAAAAAATGTCCACCATAGTTAGAAATGCCATTTATTATCTTGAAAGTCTCAATCATATCACCTCTCATTCTTCTCTCCAGCAAGTAGTCAATCCCAATTTGTCCAATCTCTCCCTGTAACTGCACTCCTTTACTTTTCTTATTAGTTTTGTCACCCTTCTTTGTACGCCTTTCAGTTTCAATATTACATTCCAATTTCCATATCTAGTCGCTGAAGCCCAGGCCTGGGTGCAGTATTCTATATGAGGTCTTATTAGAGCTTTATATATCCTTAACACAACATTTGTCTCCCTCGAAATAATATTCCTAACCATCCACATGTTAGAAACTTTTGTGAACTACCATCATCATATTCTGTTTAACATCTACCAAATATTGGTTATCAATCAGGTTGAGAATTCTTCTCGGATTCTCCTGACTCGTTTCCTTCCAAACATCTCTGCCAACCATAACTGTCAGTATATCCTCCAAATGGCATCCAGAGTCTTCTACAAGTTGGTCGTCAATGTAGACGTGATGAGATCTTCCAACTGGATTCTGTAGGAGGGGGTCACTCACAAGTTCTGACTTACTCCTCCAGGTGTGACCAGCAAGCCGAAGCTTACTCTGTCTTAGTGAGACCGAGATAGGTGGAAGGTGTCGATATAGGCATTTCTTAGTTGAGTGTTTCCTCCAGCTGATGTCCAATGCAACTCGTAACATCCTTGTGTATGTTCTGTAAAGTGATTATTCTTGTTGGTTCGTCAGTGTCGAGCTGTAGAGCAAGACAGATTCAACTGTGGCCTTAAAAATAGCCCTTTTAAGATGGTCAGAAAGAGAGGACTTTCATAATATTTGGTTTAACGTCCGTTTTACATGCTGTATGGAAATGAAACCTGGTCAGTGAGGGTTGAGGATATTTGTTGCATGGAGAGAAATGATATGAAAATGATACAATGAATGTGTAATGTGAGTTTTATAGACAGGCTTAGATCTGATGACCTCAGATACTTCATTGGTTTACTCACATTGAAAGTATATATCAGTGTTGGGTTGGTAGATGTAGAACAGTTGAGGTAGCAGGTCCAGTTGGCAGGGAAAGCCAAAGAAAGCATGGGAGACAGTGATTAAGATGGATTTGAGAGAAAGAGGGATAAATAAAGACCTGGCAAGAGATAGATTAGTTTGGAAATCGATTTCTAAAAGCCGTCCAACACATGTCAGCATGAAAAACAGATGTTGAACTGAATATGATGATGATATGATGACTCTGCAAGCGCTAAACTTGGGTGGATTTTTAACTTGTATAGATAAACATACACACAATCCTCCATTCTATAATAAAGACCAATGTGCATTTATTTGTATATAAATAAATATTTTGTTGTCATTTTTGATGGAGGATGTAAACTAGTCAAAGAATAAACACTCATCTAAAAAATAGTTTAAAACAAACCCTGTGGAAAGCTTTTAGTTCAACTCGTAAATCTGTTTAGTTAAGAGAATAGTCGAAGTTAAAAAAATATAATTAATTTTTTATTTAATCAGAAAATCAAAAAAATAATCGACAAATCAAAAAATTGAAATTACCGTGTTCACAATCTGGTTTCTCCTCAGATTTACTCGTGTTTGTTCCCTTGATATCCATGCCATTAGGATCCACACACCAGCAAAAGTGCTTGGTACATTGCAGCCTATGGTATCCACCTTTCTTGGTACAGTGTGGCACATAGACGTTACCAGATTCTTTGTGCATTTTGTGCTGACGAAGACATGGGGTCAAGTTTTCTCGTAATGTTGGAGCGGCAGTTGCAGTTGTGATTTCTACAAAATAGGGGACAAAATTCTTTCAATGGTAGAAAACATTTTCAAGAAGTTTAGAACAGCCAAAAGAAATCACATTAGTAAAATTAGCTTCCTGAAATTGGAATGTAATATTGAGATTTGAATGCATACAAAGCAGAGAAACATGACTAATAAAAAGAACAAAATATTACAATTACAAGAGATTGGAAAAATTAGGATTAACTATTTTATGAAAGAAGAATAAAAACTGATTTCAAAATAATCTCTATACTATTAAAAAGTTATGGTGTTTCTGGAGTGTGTATACAAATGTGACTGATTGACAAAAAAAGGAATCGGTAGAGTACAACTCAAAGAGTACAAATCAAAGAGTACAAATCATTACGACAGTAGTTTTTACGATGTCAATGCCAGAATTCAAATCTTATGTAAGACTAAACATTTTTTTAACTGGATATGTTTTATAAATCTAAAGAAATTAACATAACATAACAAAACATTAAATGAATATATATTTTTTAAACTAAGTGAACTTTTTTTGATAATCTGCAATGACATGAAGGGTATCAGCATTAGTTCAAAGCAAATTATTTTTGCTTAAAAACATAATTTCTAATGTTGTTTGCTAATGAAAACAATACATAAAACATCCATCATAGTCACAAATACTAAGTAGCATACATTTTCCCCACAAAATTTCAAATATTTTTCTTCTATACTAGGTAGAAAGCGCTAGAAGCTAGATAAAGATGGAAATTGATATACCCAGGTACTGTACCAACACCGCTCAAAGAATGAGTATTAATTAGTATTAATAAAATTTCTAACTGTAGATTTCCAAAACAAAATTTATTAACCAATAAATTCTTTTTGCTAATCTGAAATATAAAGTAAAGATCCCCACACCCCCAGTATATTTGTGATTAATAGCTTTTTTACAACAAGCTACATAAGAACATCTGTTTCGTCAATGATTTATGACAAATATTGGTCTGTGTTGTGAAAACCAAAAATGTTATTTTCAATCGATTTCATCAATTTTAATATTTAATCCTGGTCAATATGCTACTTTCTTTTATTAGTCATGAATAAAAGAAGCGACTGGAGTTTTTACCTTCTTATTTCAATATACTCCCACTGTCCTCATGGACACTAGAAAAAAATCGAAGATATACTTTTTTCATATTCACCACTTCATTGGCTATTACTCTCCTTTCTCTTCTCTTTTTAATAATCGGCTGACCTACATCTAGAGAGAGAGAGAGAGAGAGAGAGAGAGAGAGAGAGAGAGGGTGGGAAGTAAAAAAGACAGTCTGGTTTATATATCTAATAGTGTGACCATTTCGTAATCATGTTTAATTTTCAGGTTGAATTGAGAAACTGGTTAAAAAGAAAGATGTCCAAAGAGAAATTGCAGAAAAGAAAAAAAATCACATTCATCATCAGGAGAATCACCAGAATAAAATTGCCATAAAACCTTTAAAATGGGATAATCTAATCCAGAAAATAAAGTTATCTGCTTGTCTGTTATGGACTCTGAAAATATTGGTTAAATTTCAACCAAACTTGGTATGTAGATAGATTATCATCCCATGAGTATCATAAACTTTATAATAGGTAGTTGGTTCAATGACATGTTGTGCATGGCTTCACTGTTTTGAAAGCTATATAAAGTTGAGTTAGGTCAAATCTGAAGTCCATGAAAAGTGACAAGTAAGATCAAAGAACCCTTTTCTCATAAAAGTCGATTTCCGATTAAAGTTTCATAAAATAACAAAAAATATAGAATTAAAAATAAGGACTACCCATCTGTGGAACACATTACTATGGGTCTGCCTCCCTGCAGACTACAACAGAATTGTGTTCAAATTCAATGTAAACAAATACTCCCCATAAATAACAAGAATATAAGTCAGTCATGAGACTGCAGACATTCACCTGACAATGTAAGGATGGGCTAAATTCTTATCTTGATCAAAAAACCTCCAAAGATTTTGTTATTTTGGGCTCAGTGGTACCAGGACATTAGCAGAAGAACAGAAACAGCAACTTCTGCATTTGGATGTCTAAGCAGGAAGGACATAACGTCTCTGAAGTTAAAACTATACAATGCATCAATAGTTCCTATTGCTGTATATGCAAGTGAAACAAACCATACTGGTAGAGCATGAGAGAAATCTCGATGTTTTTGAAATGAAATTTTTAAGAACTATCCTTGGAGTAACTTCGCAGGATAGACTAAGAAATGCAGATATTAGAAAAAGACTTAACACAGACAGATCCATCAATAATGTTATTTGAAAAAGAGATTAACGTGACTTTGGCATGTTTCCTGGCTACCAGACTTTGGTGATATCAAGAAGATTTAATTCAAGAAAGATGAAGAGGATGGCTACGAAAGAGATGGGCCACTCACATAAGAATTCTGACAGCTGAAAAACTGATCAAAGACCGCGATAAGTGGAGGATTTTTTTTTTAAGCAGCTCTCTAACTTCGAACAGATTTTATTTTTGGATATCCTCCTCCTCCTCCTTTGCTGTTCACGTGAGGAGTAATCATCCAAAGGTCAGCAGCGATGATGCATCCAGCACCGCCGTGAACTGCTTGGACACTGCAGGCTGATTGTGGCTTCTGGCACCTTGTTCCATGGCACAGTGACCCGAACAGAAAAAGAAGCCCTCTGACGATTCAACCAAAATGGTCTCAGGTATACCTTCTCTGTTTCCACGAAGTCCTCTCTGCAGATCTGGTGTGAAGAACAGATCATGAAGCACATTTTACTGCTACACATGATGTTAAAGTTGTGCATAAGGTCAGCCTCTATGGCCTAGTTCACAATGTCAGAATCCATAGTTTTAGGTCTGATCGTCAGGACTCTTGTAACCCAAGCAAAATTTCTTGAACAGTTTGGTCATTCTACTATAATCAATGACAACTTCATCTTTTGCACACCCAATTTTGGTTTGCTTTCATGACGTTATGGTCCGGTTATAACTCTGTAAGTCTAATTAGGAAAAAAAAAAATTTAAAAAAAGGGGCTGTGTAGCTTTCAAAACAGAGTGAAGCCATGCACAATATGTCATTGAACCAACTACCTATGATATTACCTACCATAGCGAGTGAGAAAAACAGTCAGCAGAGATTTGATTCTGTCCGGCTTCGGGTACACTCGAGATTCTATAGAAGTTATGTCCACTTCAGCTAATAGATACTTTTTTATGGCCATAGATTAACAGCTGATGAATTTGATCCAATTGATATCTATATATATATATGATCCAATTGATATCTATATATATATTTGATCCAATTGATATCTATATATATATTTGATCCAATTGATATCTATATATATATATGATCCAATTGATATCTATATATATATATTCAGGGGAAGATTTTTGCTTTCTGTCGGCTGTTTGTGTTCGGTTGGAAGAGGATTTGATTCTGTCAGTACTTTGAAGAGAATTTTAAGTTGATGGTCTGTCGTTTTGTATTCGGTTGGAAGATATGTTTGTTCTGTCATTCGGTAAAAAAAGCAAGTGTTATTTAAACTCATCAAAATAAAATATCGTTACTTGTTTTCCCCCTTGTGATTTTGTTTGAAAGGAAAATCCTTTTGTTATAGTGTTGAACGAGACAACATAAATGACATTACAGCCAGTATTGAAATTGAGTAACTGTAATTCGGACTAAGACATCGATTGGGTGATCATGGCCTGTGCATTGTACAAACACAAGTTACATACCACTTTGAAAGATCCATACATCAAAATCCATACTGGCTGTCAGAAATCATTAGACCATTTGTATATAACGCTTCAATAGTCGAAAAAGAATATTATATATATATATATATATATATAACCTTGATAATCACTTTCTTTACTTATGAATCTAAATAAAAACAAATTTTTTAAATTTTATTTCTGAACTTGTAGCATGACAATTAAAGGTGTTGATTAAAAATCAGTTCTTAATGACAGTCTTCTAGGCGATAATCTTATAATAAAGAGTAATATGTATTTATTTGTATACAAATAAATACAAATCCGTCCTATAACACAAAACTTAGTGAGTAAAAAAACGTGCCTTTTTCTAGCCCTGAACAAAACAATTTCAAGTGGTGAGGGGAAGCCAAAAATCATCTGAAATGAATTCGGAACGAAATCCACCACTCTAAAATCAACAGCGGGTGTTTTTTTTCTTTCTTTAGGTCATCAGAAATGATAATAATTTATATATGGAAAATTCAATTACTGAAATAATTCTATGATATTAGCATGAATAATATTAGCATGAATAATGGTTGAGCATACTTTTTTTTCCAGTCATTTTTGCCAGAAGGTGTACACTAGTAACTAAGAATAACAAAATAATTAACATTTCTACCCGGTTATGGCTGACGAAACGAGAACAATCTACCCACGTGAATTAAGTAACGCATTCAGTTCGAAATTCCGTTTAGGTTCCTGAGTTTCAAAAGATGCATCCGCAGAAGATCGGCAGTTATATCGTCCAAAATATTGTGAAAATAACAACCAAGATGAGAATAGTAGTCCTAATAATCAAAATATTGAACTAATAAGTGTCCAACAAAGACTAACGTCTGACAATATTTCTAAGTTATTCATATTTACATTACTTACAGGTTACTTTATTTTAGCACGGTTACCCGGCAAAATAAAAGAGTTAAAGTGTGTGTAACATATTTTTTCTTTTTAAACTTCTCTCTCTTACCTCCTCTCTTGCTTTCTCTGGCAAATAGGAAAAAAATTGTTGATACTACATAACATTAAAAATCGCTTTAAATGTCCACCCCACCCACCCTAACTAATTCTGTTCCTGTTTAACCCCAAAACAATGAATATATATATATATATATATATATATATATATATATATATATATATATATATAAATAAATAAATGTTTTGAGGTACAAAACTTATAAATACATTTAAAAAAAATGCGTGGAAATCTCTCAAAGGCCCTTTCGACTATCATCTCGTCAAGAGAAAATCGATAGTTTTTTTTAAATCAATAATATCGTCGAAAGAAAGAGCAAACCAGGGAATTGAATGTGCCAAAATTAACGATGAAGCGATTAAAAGAAGTGAATTTAATGATTTTGTTAAAAAACCTATATATATATATATATATATATATATATATATATATATATATAAGTGCCCAGATTTTGCCCAAGACATGTCTTGTGTAGCTTTTGACTTTTAGCTGGACACACACATATAGATAACTTTCTTTTATATAATAGATTAGCATGGATAGCTGGTGTCGCCCGGGGTCCTAATTTTTGTAAATTACAGAAAAAAGGTAAAAGTAGACAATCTGCCTCATCTTCATTGTTTTCATGATCACGTTTCAAGCATTACGGTTTCCTGCTTTTCTAAGGAGTCAGTAAACTTATGGCAATTTCGGACTCAACACTTTAATCTTCGGGGATAGTTTGTTCTCATTCCGTGTTCCATGCCTTTCAGATATCCACTGTCAGTTACTTATTTTCTTGGAGAGTAGAAAGTGGACTTTGATTTTACTTAAGGCAGCCTCATAACTTTCGCTTCTCCCTATTTTGTCCTTTAGTCCTCACATGCTACAAGCAATGTTTCTGACAAAGAGTGAACAATTGCTGTTTTCTGGGTCTGCTGTGTTGAGTGGGTGGTCTGTGAATATTTTCAATCCTCCCATAATATTCAACTATCAATCTATCCATCTTATTAACCATTATCATCGAGTGATTTTTAGCCTTAGAAGACCTACTTGGAGGAATGCCATGGAAAGTAAAGGTCTGAGAGTGAATGTTACCAAGTCCAAAGTGATGATCAGTGGTTGTAGTGTTGGAAAGCTTCCAAAAAGAGGAGAGTTCCCCTGCTCAGTTTGCTGAAAGGGAGTCGGGTGCAATTCAATTTTTTATGGTACGTGTAAGCATTGGGTCCACAAGAAGTGCAGTGGAATTACTGGTAGATTGAGAGAAGATAACCAGTTTATATGGAGGAAGTATGACACAATGGAGATAGATGTGAACAAAGTATATTTGGATGGCGAAGATGTTAAGGTTGCTGAGAAGTTTTGTTACCTTGGTGATACTATTGGAGCACAGGGTGGAGCAGGTGTTAGTGTGATTGCAAGAATTAGAAGCGGGTGGAGTAAGTTCAGGAAAATTTTGCCTTTACTAACCAGTAGAGCGTTACCACTGTCGACCAAGGGAAGACTCTTCAGTGTGATGATGTATGGAAGTGAAACCTGGCCAGTTAGGGTAGTGAACATACGTTGCATGGGAAGAAATGATACGATGGATGTGTAATGTGAGTCTTAAAGACATGTTAGTTCTGATGACCTCAGAGGAAGATTAAATCTGAACAATATAGAGAGATGTGTGCAAATGAGTAGACTTCGATCCTATGGACACGTTGAAAAAATAACAGAGGTCTTGGATTAGTAGATGTAGAACAGTTAAGGTAGCAGGTCCAGTTTATAGGGGAAGGCCAAAGCAAAAAAAAAATGGGAGGAAGTGATGAAAATTGACTTGAGAAAAAGAGGGATGAATAAAGACCTGGACATTTTAAAAGTCAACTTCTTAAAGCCGTCCTACACATACTAGCATGTAAAACAGATGTTAAACCCAATATAATGACGATACTCATTCGATAATTATCTTCTTTTTCTTTGTGCTTATAGATTATTTCTAGCTACTAACACGCATATATTATTATACTAAAGCTGAGTTAATCAATGTTTATTTCCCTGCATCTTCTTACCTATGTCTCTTCTATCGTCAAATGTGGTTTGAACATTGACCATGTTAGTATAAAGTGACTTTCTCTATGAAACTATCATTTATGTTGGTTTCGATGTGTGGAATTACTTGGTCATATACTATAATTAATTGGTAATTAAAGGTTGCCGAAAAATAAGTGTTCCATCTGTAGATGGAACACTTATTTTTCGGCACCTTTATTCCAAATGTTTTGCCGAACCATCCAATTTTACCATAATAATAATTCATCAACCCAAACCATCCAATTTTACCATAATAATAATTCATCAACCCAAACCATCCAATTTTACCATAATAATAATTCATCAACTATAACCTCTAACCCAAACCATCCAATTTTACCATAATAATTCATCAACCCTAACCTCTAACCCAAACCATCCAATTTTAACATAATAATTCATCAACCCTAACCTCTAACCCAAACCATCCAATTTTAACATAATAATTCATCAACCCTAACCTCTAACCCAAACCATCCAATTTTAACATAATAATTCATCAACCCTAACCTCTAACCCAAACCATCCAATTTTAACATAATAATTCATCAACCCTAACCTCTAACCCAAACCATCCAATTTTACCATAATAATAATTCATCAACCCAAACCATCCAATTTTACCATAATAATAATTCATCAACCCAAACCATCCAATTTTACTATAATAATAATTCATCAACCCTAACCTCTAACCCAAACCATCCAATTTTACCATAATAATTCATCAACCCTAACCTCTAACCCAAACCATCCAATTTTAACATAATAATTCATCAACCCTAACCTCTAACCCAAACCATCCAATTTTACCATAATAATAATTCATCAACCATAACCTCTAACCCAAACCATCTAATTTTACCATAATAATAATAATTCATCAACCATAACCTCTAACCCAAACCATCCAATTTTACCATTATAATAATTCATCAACCCTAACCTGTAACCCAAACCATCCAATTTTACCATAATAATTCATCAACCCTAACCTGTAACCCAAACCATCTAATTTTACCATAATAATAATTCATCAACCCTAAGCTCTAACCCAAACCATCCAATTTTACCATAATAATAATTCATCAACTCTAACCTCTAACCCAAACCATCCAATTTTAACATAATAATAATTTATCAACCCTAATCTCTAACCCAAACCATCCAATTTTACCATAATAATTCATTAACCCACTATATACCATGTCTCTAAACAGAAATACCACGATCAAGTTTTTCTAGCAGTTAAACTTTTTCTTTGTCATAGGTTTAAATTTAAGCAAAATAAGATATAACCTCAAAATAAAGGGAGACTATCTCAGAAAGGTTCAGTGTAAATAAATTGTAGTGCTACACCCACAGCATTTTGTTGAGCCTCTTGTGATTTTTGTCTAGATTAAAAGAAATTGCCAGGAAATCCGTATTGCACCTTTCATTATTGTTATCATGATTTCTAGTTTTACCATCATCTGCCCGTTTCGTTTTAATCATTGGTTCCCATATTAAACACAGATCGAGATAAAATTCCGACAGATTAAATGAAGGGTTCAGTTAAAAATTGTCTGCTTACCAACTATGATAGAAAGAACCTAAATAAAGCTGAAGTGTAACGGTCCGAAGCCTCGTGATAATCACAACAGCAATGACGAGAAAAACAGTCTGAAGCTGTAAATATTTATCATACAAATAGAAATAGTTTGGATTATTCTGAATACTATTTGCATCTTGGAGGTTATTTTCACAACGTTTCAGCCGATGTAACAGTCAACTGTCTTCAGATACATCTTTTTGAACTTAGAAATCTTTGTCAAACTTTAGAACATCGTCATCATATTCACTTAACGACTGTTTTACATGCTGACATGCGTGAGACGTATTTTAGAAATTGACTTCCAAACTAACCTAGGTCTTTATTTATCCTTCTTTCCATCCTTCTCATTACCTCCCATGTTTTCCATGACCAACCCCTGTCAACTGACTGCTATCTGCACTGTTGTACATCTACTAATCCGAAAAGTCTCATACTCATTTCAATGTGGCTATACCATCAAAGTCTTCTGTTCTGCTCACATCTCCCTATACTGTCCAGATTTAATCTTCCTCTGAGCTCATCCGATCTAAGCCTGTCTTTAAGACTCACACTACACCTCCATTATATCATTCTCATATCATTTCTCTCTATACAAGTCTGCAACCCAGGTTTCACTTTCATACATCATCATCATCATAATACTGTGTACATATGCCCGATAGATTGCTCCCTTAGTTGACAGTGGTAACACTCTGCTAGTTAGTAATTGAAGAACCCTGACAGAATTTCGAATTGAACTCGTTATTATATACACGGGGGTAGATTGTTCTCATTCCGTCATCCATGATTCCCAAGTTCGAAAAGATGCACTTGAAGAAGGTCAGAGGTTAAATTATCCGAAACATTGTCAAAATAACCAAATTGGGAATAGTAGTCCGAATAATCCAAATTATCAATCCTCATCTCCAAATTTCCAAAGCAGAAATAGAAATAGGAATTCATGTAAAAAAATAAAGGCACAAATGTTGGAGTATCACGCAGAAGATTTGAATTTAAAACATTTTTGTTCAAGGAAATTGAGAAAAAAATAAAGGCACAAATGTGGAGTATCACACAGAAGGTTTGAATTTAAAACATTTTTGTTCAAGGAAATTGAGAAAAAGAATAAAAGGAAAAATCATTATCTCCCTCCTATTTTCATTTTTCTTTCTTTAAACAATGCTTATTTGTAACTACTCCACAAGCATCTATCATTATACTAAAGCTGAGTTAATCAACGTTTGTTCCCCTAAGGCTTTTTTCCATACACTTTAATCACACAAAATACATGTTAAAATATTCCTCAGTTTTGGGATTGAGTTATGTTTGAAAATACTTCCATTTTACTTGTTCTAATTAGCCGTAATTTGCAATTAACTCACAAAGTGACCCATCTCTTACTAAGTTTCTATCTATCACTCTCACTATATGTTGTTTAACTCTTTCTTCTCTTATTTTATATGGTATCTATTACTGTGTGTTTGTTAACAATCAAAGGTAATAAATAAATAAAGAAAACAGTCCGTTAAAAACAAAATGGAATATCACCAGTAGTAGCAATAAACTGTAGCTGTAGATGGAAATAATATAGTGAGCAGAAAGAGACTAATTTGGGATTTAACTTTGCAAATTCACCTTTCCCTGATTCAAACAATATAACTAGAGTGCAATGGCTGACTAAACGGGTCACATTTGTTTTCTAATTTATTAATGAAAATCAGTCTTTTAATTACGGATGACTCAAGTCTATACTATTACTGCAGAAAGCAATGAATAAAAAGGACTAGGATAGGACATCTGAGTATATGTAGAAATCATTGCTACTGTACCTGGTTTAGTATTATTAAACTGGGCTTGCGTTCAGGAGAGCTAGAGAAATGTACAATGCCTCAACCTGAAGTCTCTGTCGTCTGTCTTGTTGCAGTGACTATGGGTTGCCATGGTTCGGGCATGCAGCTCATGGCCCAGAAGGGAAATTAATTTGTGATGTAATCCTCCATACCCCTCTGTCTAGGTGGCGCAATGATATTGATGGACAGTTGGGGATGCAGGCGATCTCTATCAGAGATGACTTTGCTCTTAGGTCCACAAGTGGTTGGTCTTCGATGGTGGAGTTGTGATTGCTTAACTGTCTCTTATGACTTTACTCAGGACTGCCAACGAGGGAAGAAGCCAGCTCAACCCAACCAGGGTGAATACCTTTGCAACAACAACATTATAGGTTACTAGTTTATCTAG
Source organism: Sepiola atlantica (assembly GCA_963556195.1). NCBI lineage: Eukaryota > Metazoa > Mollusca > Cephalopoda > Sepiida > Sepiolidae > Sepiola > Sepiola atlantica. The sequence goes on from OY744524.1 coordinate 52,674,919, forward strand.
TCGGTATTGCCCGGGAGTCTTTTAACTTTCATGTTTTTTAGCTTCTAAAACTTTCAAAAATGTTTAGTAAATCTCATGTATTAAAAACATGAGATTTACTAAACATTTTAAAGCTAGAAATGACTTTCTATTCAACAGTTTATATGCTTTCAAATTTCAAAGTGTCATAAGCAATTGATTCTTTTTTGTTTTTCAAATATTAACAAAATATTGAAATGGTTGATTCGAAATACATTCCGGAAAATCGCCCCAGACAAGACATGAAGCCACTTGATGTAAGAAGTTAAAAACAAAAATTACTACTTCAAGGTCAAAAACTAGCCAACAATAAGTTTAGATGGATAGATTTCGACCCAGAAAACAACAATTCTTCCCCCTTTGTCAGAAACATCGCTCATGAAATGTGAGAAATACAGGAAGCAAGAATTACGAGGCTGTCAAAAGTAAACCCAAGGTCGATGTTCTACTTTCCTAAAATACTTTAAGTACTTTTATGCTATTTCACCTTTTATTTCAATAAGTAATCGTTTTCATTTAAATTAAAAAAATGAAATTATCAAAGTTACATCGATGCGAGAAAAACACACATTCATGTGAAGTTGTCTTATATTTATAATTATATAAAAATTATGGCTTTCTATGGCTAAAAAAAGGATTTTCATACATAAATGCTTGTAGCAAAGGTGAGAGGTGAAGTCAGGAGTCACAAAATGATTTGAGAGTGGTAAACAAAATATATAAGGTTCGACTTCGAGGATAGCAAGAATTCAGACTCCGACGCTTTATTTTAACGTCTTCCAATATTGATATTTCGAAAGAATGGATGCTCTAGTTAATAAGATTTCGCATCTTTGTGACTTTCGATAAAATGGATGCTCTAGTTAATTAGATATCACATCTTTGTGATATTACTTTTGATAGAATAGATGCTCTAGTTAATAAGATATCACATCTTTGTGATATTACTTTTGATAGAATGGATGCTCTAGTTAATAAGATATCACATCTTTGTGACTTTCGATAGAATAGATGCTCTAGTTAATAAGATTTCACATCTTTGTGACTTTCGATAGAATGGATGCTCTAGTTAATTAGATATCACATCTTTGTGACTTTTGATAGAATGGATGCTCTAATTAATAAGATTTCACATCTTTGTGACTTTCGATAGAATGGATGCTCTAGTTAATAAGATTTCACATCTGTGTGACTTTCGATAGAATAGATGCTCTAGTTAATTAAATATGACATCTTTGTCACTTTCGATAGAATGGATGCTCTAGTTAATTAGATATCACATCTTTGTGACTTTTCATAGAATGGATGCTCTAGTTAATAAGATTTCACATCTTTGTGACATTACTTTTTATAGAATGGATGCTCTAGTTAATAAGATTTCACATCTTTGTCACTTTCGATAGAATGGATGTTCTATTTAATAAGATTTTGCATCTTTGTGACTTTTGATAGAATGGATGCTCTAGTTAATAAGATTTCACATCTTTGTGACATTACTTTCGATAGAATGGACGCTCTAATTAATAAGATTTCACATCTTCTAGAATTCAAGCAGCATAAAATTTGGTAATCCGACAACTTGGGATATTTATGTGTCACGAATAAAAAGGAAGACTTTTCATTCATTTTTATTTCTTCTACTTTTATTTATGATTGCATTTTAAAGGAAATTCACAATCACAAGCAACAACGATGTCTGTCTTCATCTCTTCTTGTCAGGTGGTGTACCATTTAAATTTGAATCAGGCAGAAAAGTGTTGTTTGGGTGGATAAGTTAGCGTGTGGGGTGTTATATTCAATGAATGCCTGTTGCTTGCAGTGCATGCAACGTGATGGGGGGTAGGGGCACTGCTAATCAGACTTTGCAATCGTGAGGAGGGGGGGGGAGTACGATTTGTGGGATACATGGCACCAAGCTAATTATTACTCCTATCTATTACTATTCTTCTTACTATTCCGACCTCCTATTATTCTTTACTAATCATCTTCTCGACTATATTATACTTCACCTCCTATTATTTCTACCCCCCTTCCTATTCTTACTATTAGAACATCTTTTTTAAAAAATGTAGAATTTAAACATGCATTCAGTTGGTGGATTTTTGCTTGTTAATGTGCCAGGCATAATGGCCGAGTAGTTAAGGCATTAATTTCAAACACGTGTGATTTGGTTTAAATAGAAATTGTATTCATTTCATTAAATGTTTTAAAATGTTAGTTTCTGCAATGAACAACAAAGAAAAGCAGACAATGGCGGCGGCCCCATTTTGATAAGCATAAACAAATTCCAGTAAATATTAAAAGAAAAAACTCTCCACAAAAAACAATCTTGAATTATCAGAAATCACTCTTTTGGGATTAGATTTATTGTTAAAGAGTATATTATTGTTATTATTATTAATAATTAACATAACCCCCACTCAAAGGTCGAACTTCCTTATAGCTATTTAAGCTATCAGTTTAGTTAAGCGTGGAAATGAGAAAAAATTGTCATTTATTTACCTGATTATGTAAACTGGCCAAATGTATTAAAAAGGATTCGTAATAGGTTTTCAATGAGAAAAAAAAATGTTCATAGTATTTTGGTGACTGTCTCTCAAATCAAAGACATTCATTCTCAGGTTGTTACACAGAGTTAAAATAATAAATAAATAGTCTTGGGCAAGAATCAAACTCCTTCTCTTTTAAAAAGATTGATTAGCCAGATCATTAAAAAACAAATGCAGAGTAAGAGAAAAGAGGGGAAGAAAAAGAGAAAAGAGGGGAAGAAAAAGAGAAAAGAGAGAGGGAAGAGAAAGAGAGAGAGAGAGAGAGAAGAGAGAGAGAGAGGGAAGAGAAAGAGAGAGAGAGAGAGAGAGAGAGAGAGAGAGAGAGAGAGAGAGAGAGAGAGAGAGAGAGAGGAACCACAAAAAAAAAAAACTATGCATTAATTTTATTTTCAGCTTTTATTTTCCAACAAAAATGCCTTTTTCGGTTGTTTCGAATTCAAACATGTTTTCAGAGATTCAAATCTATAAACTAAAATTGTTTGTGGGATGAAAACTACAGAATTGAGTCTGTATTATTTGAATTATTCGGACGACTGTTCTCATCTTGGATGTTATTTTCACATTTTGTAAGCCTAACCGACTATCATCTTCAGGTGCGTCTTGCTGAACTCTGGACTCTATAAGGAAGTTCGAGCTGAACCCTTTATTTGATTCATGGGACAGGGTTCGTCAACCATGAGCAGGTAAAATTCTTAAGTAATTTTTATTTTACTCTTAGTATCCTTTATTGCGAGCATTGAACCTTCAACCCCAGAAGACTTGTCACTTAGAACTAATTATTACTTAACATGTTTATCCCTGTGTCATGAGTGCACAAAGAAAAAGGTAGCCTAACTTATGAAAACTATGAGATACCAAAATAAGCAAATAAGTATCAGTACTCGGATGCTGAGGTAAGAGTCATTGACCATTGGTGTTCTAGTATCTGTTATTATACTAAAGCTGAGTTAATCAACGTTTGTTTGCCTAAGGATTTTTTCCTATATATTTTAATTACAAAAAATACATGCTTAAATATTTCAGTTTGAAAAATGTCCATTTTGTTTTAATTATGCGCAATTTTATGCATGACTTATCTCTCACTCTATGATGTTTGACCAGCCAGCTCTTATTTTATCACTCTCGCTTCAGTCACTCTCTCTCTCTCTCTGTTTATTAATAGTTAAAGGTAATAAAGCAACATATACATACACATATATAAACATATACACATACCTAACTTTATATAAATAGAGATTAAAATATAAATTATCAGCATTTACAGAACTTATAAGTTAGCCATCTTGATTATCTGTAGTTATTTTTTGGAAAGAAATACTTTTAGAGAAAGAAGGAAAAGAAAAAAGAAAAAAAGAAAAAAAAGAAAAAAACTCTAAATTAAACAAATTTGATTTTATCAGAACAATTTTTTATTTCCATCACAAAAATGTGTCAAATGTGAATATTCTGTGTTTGTAGGGAGCAAATATTCATTTAAACAAACGTTGTCAAAAGAAATACACACTTTATAAGAATTGTGAAAAAAATGTTAAATTCTGGAAAAGTTAGTGCAAAAACATAATCGCTATGAAGTGTTGGTTTCTTTCTACAATGTTGGAGTAAATATTAATATTGTATAATAATAATAAAATAAAAACAAAACAATAATAAAAATGAGATTAAACATTTTTTTTTAATTTTAGATACTTTTTTATTTTTACTTAAAGAAAAAAAAAGTAGTCAAAAAAGCAAATGTAAATATTTAAAATGTTTATTGTTAAGGAATGAAAATGAAATACAAATGAGAAGGTTTTTATTTGTGACACATTTTCAGGACAGGGATGGAATAAATCCAATTTACAATTAAATATTTAACAAATGCCAAACCAAATATGGAATTCTTCATCACAAGAAAAAAAGGAGGGAGGGGGGTTACAGAAATAAAAAAAGAAGCATTTCACAGCATTATAAAAACAGTGGAGGAATGTTGGACGGATTTTTAAAAAACATTCCAAGAAAAAAAAAAGAATGAAAAAGAGAAAAAGACAAATAAAAAAAAAACGAAGAAAAGAAAAAGAAACAATAAAAAAAGAAAAAAAACGAAGGGAAGAAAAGAAACAAAAAAAGTTGCCATGGGGTGACTCATAAAGGAGAAAAAAAAATTCCCACCATATGGATAGATAGATAGAGATTTTTACATTTAATTTTATTTATTCAGAGCAGGTGTGCTTGTTTGTATGGAAAAAACAGACAAGAATTTCATCAGTTTCCCCAACTTGATATTTTCTTTTCGAATAAGGCTCAAGCCATAAATCACCAACTGCAATAATAATAATAATAACGATGATAATAATGCAGAAACCCGTCCACATAATCAAGTAACATCGACCAACCACAGGTAAGTTGAAATAGAACAACAAACACAAAGAACACTACACGAACCCAAAGGAACTGAAACTGCCAGAAAATAACAAGTGATGGTACCAGTATCGGTTGGTACCATAGAAAATGACCCTGAAGGGTCAAGAAAGATGGAAAGACGGAGCACTCCACTGGAAGGGTGTGGAAAGTAATGAAATCTTCGGGAGGCTCATTGCCACACAAATTCCAGAGAAAGCCGACAGTTGTTGACAGCAATAAGTCAATGGTAAATGGCTGTTGCGATAATGCAAAATGATTTGCAATGGTTACTGAAAGAGGCAAACACTGCTGGAAATACGAAGAGACGTGTTTTCACTTAGTCTCCACTCCTCGCACTTCCTCTTCATCATACTAAGATATGACAAAAAAGACATCTATTATACAGATAAGAGAAAAATAATTTTTTTAATGAATCACATCAATAAATTTTCCATCATTTAACCGTTATGTCAAAATTTGTGGTCCCTATAGATTTTAGAGGCATCCACACATTTTTATAAGCAGCTCTGTCCGTCCATAAAAAAGGAAAATAAATGTTTGAATAAAAAGAATAAGTTTAGTGAAATCGATATAACAACTGAATTTTAAATAATGTAAAAGTATGAAGTTGCATGTCATAAATGAAAGAATGGTCTAATAAAAGTTAAAAATGGGTGCTTTCATGATGCATGCATCAGCCTCAGTTTTTTTCTAATATAAAGAAGCAAAATGAAAAGTATGGGTGCTCATAAGCGTAACAAAAGTGTTGTATAAATGCATCTTATTTAGCTTGTTTTTGATATGTTCGGTCATGCATATCATTTTTAGATGCACCCACACCTCTTTGTTGATATGTAACAAAGATGAAATGGATGGTGGTTGAAAATCTTCATAGTTCTTCAATGCTGTAATACTTTGTTTAATTAATGAAAGGAAAAGAAATCAATAACATAATATAATTAGGAAGTTAAGAGAGAGAGAGAGAGAGAGAGAGAGAGAGAGAGAGAGAGAGAGAGAGAGAGAGAATCAAATGTTTATAAGTTCAAACAAGTTTGATTAAACAAAATCAATAATTCTTACCTATTGATCCTTTTATTTAATTTTTCAATTCAGCAGATTTGTCTTAATATCAGCGTTAATTTTTTTTTAACGAAAGACCCAAAATTATTTCCACACAGAATACCCTCAATTCTACTAACAGAAGGTGATGGAAATGGTGAAGTGGAAACCTGCGCAGACTGACGACTCAGCGTGGTGTGTTTGAATCCTCTCGGATCCATAGCACCACTTTCAGAATCAAGCAAGTTAAATAAAAACTTAACATGTCGATTCATACGAAAAAAGAAATTTATCTACTAAGAATAATTTTCAGATGTTCAAGATAAAAGTTGTCTCTTGTTTAATCAAACATGTTTGAATGAAAGGATGCTGCCTAACAAGCATAAAGGTGATTTAGAAAATCATGTCTGTTTGTGTGTCCATTTGTATCTGCTACTTTTAGGCTTTTTAACCTAGGAATGTGAAATTTGATAGGAATAATGCTCTACATATGCAGGGTGTCCTTGAATTATATATGTCTTTCTCTTCCAAGGAAACATGAAAAAGCATTGAATTTTAACTGCGATTTAAATAATAATAAAAATGAGATCATTGAGCAAATTTCATCACTTTAAGTACCTCTTCTGGGGTGCTTAATTCTACATGATTTTTCATGTCCAGGACTTCAGGGTTGGAGGCTATATATTCACAATTTTCATCAGCGGATGAGGATAGATATTTTAGTTTTCATATACAATAATAATAAAAATGAGACCATTGACAAAATTTTCATCAGTTTAAGAGTCCCTTTATGTGGTGCTTAATTCAACAAAATGATTAAAGTCCAGAACTTTAGGATGGAAGCTTTATTTTCACAGTTTTCATTAGTGAAATAGGTTTCTGATCATTTTAAGTATTTCAGAGTTTTGCAATTACTAAAAGAGTTCAAAGGTTTCTCAGTATGAGGATAGATATTTTAGTACAAAAGTACATAATAAAAATGAGATCATTGAGCAAATATTATCAGTTTACGACCCTCTTAACGTTTCAAATCCAAAAGTTCCGAGGGTGGAAGCTGTTTTGAATTTTCATTGGAGAAATGTTTTTGATTGCTTTTAAAACATTTCAGAATTTTGCACTTTCTAAAAGAGTTCAAAGGTGTCTCAATATGAAAACATAGATTTTAGTTTTAATTTTAGCTTATGGGGTGTTTAATTCTACAGAATGTTTCAAGTCTAAGACTTCAGGGGTAAAAGTTTTCAACATATTTTGTTTTCTGTAAAAAAAATTATGTTGATATATCTAAAAATGTTTGGTAAATTTTGTTTGGATTTTTTAGATCAGTTTTTATTATTGATACTGTTCTCACCATTGCTATTTATTGTTTGTACTATGCTCCTGTCAATGATTCATCGGGCCTTCTTCAGGTTTGATGTTAATCTACAGTTATAAACCCCACCCCCACCTGTATTCAATGTTGACTATTTTGTAAAGTGAGGTTTTGGATGTACTTAAATCCGATAAACTGGTTAACTGACATTCATCTTTAAACTCATGAACATTAGGCGTGCATAATGTGACACAAGCAACGGTGTAAAACGAACACTTTCGATGGACAATAACTCTGAAGAAGGCCAGAGAGAACATCAGCTGAAATTTAGTAAAAAAATAAATAGCAACGACAAGAGGACAATAGTTTGAATAAAAACAATGTTTGATGCAGTTTTCTGTATCAACAACTTATAATCATCCACAATTAGATGCTAAGACTCTTCAAACTCCAGAGTCAATTATTGACCAGTTTTTTTTTGTTTTTTTTGTATAAAACAATTTTTTTTTTTAAATGCCCCTTTTAATCACAATCTCTTTAAATCAAATTTCTTCTTCATCTAATTTTCATTTTAACACATGCAGAAGTCCTGCAAAAGAATTTTAAAAGAATTCTTGTTTTGGGCGTGATTGTTTTTTTTTTAGGGGGGAGTTTTCTTTTCCCCCCTTTTCAGAGTCTCTACGAATTAAGTGCTCGATTAAGTGCTCTATTTTGTACATTTGTGAAACGAATGAAATGCGTGCGAGTGCTGAGAAAGCCAACTCTCTGACCTGGCTGAACGGAAGTGCCCGAACTAGGATAGACATCCTCATCATTGCCAGAACCTTGGTCTTCATCATCGGTAAGCAATTCATCCCCACTGCCATCGGATGAGGTCATATAATCTTGCTGAAAAAGAAAAAGAAATTTTTTTTTTAAATTCAGGGGCTGGATAATTATTATTGTGTTTTAAAAAAAAAAAAGTTACAAAGAATAAATAGGGTATAAATTGTATGAGAGGATAACATTATTGGTTCCCCAGATCCGCTGTGATTTATAATATATTATATACTAGTAGGACCTGTCACAGTTTTGTCCAGAAAAATTGAGGAAACTAAAAAACTCTTGCTCCCACTCCTGAACTCATATTACTATTTTTATTTTTTATTTTCTATAAGCATCAATTTTCAAGTTATAAGTAAAAGAAAGTAAAACGTTTTCTTTGCTGTTTATGGATGCCTGGCATGAATGTAGAATGCACTATATTGCTGTATTTGCTGAATTAAATTGATATTTTTTTGTAATTTTGTTATGGTAATGTGGTTTTTAAAAGAGTTGCGTATGTGGGGGGGGGGGGGGAGTAACACAAGTAATTTAGTCTTTTTTTTTAACTTAACAAAAGAATAAGCTGTCTGACATGTTTTCGAATGAACATGAAATAAACTGGTGTTTTGTGAGTGGTAAGACACAAATATGAAGAAATAATTTGGATGAAAACAAATCAGATCAACAATAATATTTATTATATAAATACAGCAGAAAAAGAATTACTTTGAAATGAGTTCGTATTTAATTGTCTGTCACTGCGCGAACGTCCACTGAATATTTCTCATTCTGGCTGCCGAATGCAGGGGTAATAACACTGCTTTCCAAAATGCTGTTTTGATCAAGCGAGATAACTGAAGGGCAAAGAGTTATTCCCCTTTAAACACTATTTTGCTCTAGATGGAATCTGTTCTATCTAACACCCCCCTTTAAGCTTTGCGTTATTAATGTTTTTGTTGTGCCCTGTTTTGGCATTAGATTTGCAGAGTTTTGGATGTGAATTGACTTCTTAGGTAAAATCTTCAGTTGAGCCCTAGGTTGTTGCATCTGCATGATTGGAGTGCTTTGTTGAGATAATTCAAATATATCCAATAGTATCTCTAGCGGGAAAGTATCATTTGCGTGTTTTCTATGTTGGTTTCTGTAAGATATGAGGGTCGTAACTGATTTGCATGTTGAACCCAAATAGAAGACTGCACACTGACGTTATAAATTATATTTCTGGTTTGGTGCAAGATATCAACTTGTGTCCACTTATCTTTGCCATTCTGATCGGCTTTTGCTCAAACATTTGTCCGTGTTTGAATATGCTGTTCTATTTGTATATTTTTTGTGAGAAGTTTGTGCAGCTGGATGAATGGCATCCATTGGTAAACAGACTTTTCGCTTCAATAGAGCTTCAGACGGTGAACTACTCTTAGGGACATTTAGGTTTGGTCTGACTCTATAACTTCCAAGGATCATCTCTAGTATTTCTGGAAGAATTCTCTCTACTTTGAGTTTTAAGAGTGCTCTTTTAAATGTATCCACAAAATGCTCGAGCTGTCTGTTCAATTGAGGACGAAACGGTAGCGTGTATATGCATGTGGTTGATGCTATTCTGCTTGCAGAAATCTGAAAATTCCATTGAAGTGAAAGAAGTACAATTATAAGAGACTACGGTTTCTGGGACTCCAAATCGGTTGAAAATGTGTTGCAATATTCAAATCGTTTCCTCAGATGTAATCTCACGCCATTTACTGTAAACATCTACTAGTAGTAGAAAACATTTTCCACCAATAGGTCCTGCAAAGTCAATGTGAAAATATGACCAGGGTAAACCAGAATAGGCCAAGAAGAAAGTTTTGCTTTTCTTGGAGCTCTTGCTGCTAACTGACATTTATACAATTATGGCTCAAATCTTCTATTTTCTTGTCCATGTTTGACAAGTAGACATAGGTACGTGCTAATGCCTTCATTCGGCTAATGCCCTGATGTCTAAAATGAAATTCTTTTAATACACAATTTTGTAATTTTAATTACACGTTTTCCAATACGAATGCAGCCATCAACCTCAGACGATGATTGACACTGAAAAAAGGTTGAAGGTTTTGCTGTTACATACCTCAGACAATTTTTTTATGGTGGAAGTGCAACACTGCCTTGGGTAAGGGGTCGGAAACTGTAGCCTTGCAGATTATCTGTGAAGTAATTAACAGTGCTCTGACAGTTGATGAGAGCAATAAAATAATTTCTAGTTCCACAGATAATGCTGAAATGACTGAATCCTCTTTCACTTTGGTTTGTACATTCATAAGTCTGGATAAAGCATCTGCAATTGCATCAGTTGAACAATATCTGATCGAGAAATCATAATCCAACAGCGTAGTGACCACCTTTACAGTCGGTTAGCTGTATAGACTGGGATACCTTTCTTGGATACAAAAATGCTAAGAGGTTTATGATCTGTAATCAAGGTAAAGTGGCGTCCATATAACATCTTGTGAATTTTTTTGTGGCAAAAATTATTGCCAATGCCTTGGACATCTATCTGACTATAGTTCCGCTCAAACGGTGTCAGTAACCTGGATGCATGAGCTATTGTTTTTTTAGCTGCCATCGGAAAAGCTATGTGAAACGACAGCTCCAACACTATAATCAGATGCATCAGAAACGACAATAATATCCATGGATGGGTTGTAGTGTGTGAGTAAACTTACCTGAAGAAAGTAAATATTTAATCGTGTTAAAGACAGACTGACATGCAAAAATGTCAAGGAAAGAGTGTAATGTTTTAATATTTGCTGGTGCCGGCATTTTTTTTAATGACTGAAATATTTTTTTAGTCTGGCTGTTAAGTATTTTTGTCAATAATGAATCCTAGATATTTAATTTGTGTCCGAAAACATTCACATTTTTCAGCTTTTACACAAAATCCATATTTCTGCTGAATTCACTCAACTGTGGAAATCAAATGCTGTAAAAGTTCATTTTGTGTAACGCTGATATCATCGATGAATGCTGCAACTCCTGTCAATGCAGTTAGCATTGCATTTGTTGTTTGCTGGAATATGGTTGAAGCTGGTTTAACTTCGAACGGAAGGCGGTTAAATCTAAACAGCCCCTTGTATGTGTTGATTGTCAGAAGCTCTTTTGACTCTTCATCATTTTATTTTGCGAAAAGATCTGGTAAAGGTAACGAGTACTGATGTGCATCTAAGGAATTGTTCAATCCAGTGGAATAATCAACACATTCTAACTCTTCCATTCATTATTTTAACAACAACAACAACAACAGTGGGAACTGCTCACGTGGAGTAATTCGTTGACTGTAGTACTTCATGTTGCAAACGTTTCAACTCCTTGTTCACTATATCAAATGCAGCATAGGATACAGGACGTTTGGGTCTGAAAATCGATTTTGCATCAGACTTTAATTTAAGAGTTGCCTTTGATTTGGTGCAGAATCATAGACTCTCCTGAAAAAAATTGCCAAATTTAGCCTTGAGTATTTTTGTGAATCGTTTTTCAATATCAGAAATACAAGAAAAATTTAAAGTGTTAAAACAAGAGGAATATCGAAAAGATTCAATTCCTCTATCTAAACCAAGCAAATTTAATCAGAATTATCTGAGACAACTATGTCCAGAAAATTTTATTTCTTTAAAGGACACATTGCAATTTAACTAACCCATCAGCTCAATTGTGTCGCCTGCTGCACTTTGAGCTATATAATGTGTTTTTGTCAATAGGATGAGATAAGGTTAATGTCCAAAGCTGTGTCGAACTGAAAACGAACTGGACTGCTCTCTAAATGCATAAATGTGAAAGTTTTTTCCACCTATCGTAAATATATTGACATCAAAACGTGCTTATATAGTTCTAGTATACAAAATAAGATTTTGAAATACTGTATATATAGTAATCTGCAAACACCTAGTCAATTTTAGGTATTCTTAATTTGCATATTTATTTCATAAACAGCTTCTAATAAATTAATATTCTGTAATATACATCTTTAATTTGCATTTGCACAATAATTTTGTCAATAGTAAACCATCTGATGTTGCTGAGAACAGATACTACACTTTAATCTTAGCCAAAAGGCTAAGGAATCATGAAAATAATGTTTTCATGACTAGGCATTTTTAAACGAATGAAAAAACCCAAAACGATTTAATCTATTATTGTATTTTCTTTGACCTCCGTTTTTATGGGAGTGAGGGTTAATCCTCCCAGATATTACATCATCCTTTGGAGAGAGGGGATACTGTAATATCTATTCTGTTTTCAGACTAGCAAAAATATGTGCCCAGAGGGAGCATATTTTAATAGTTTCCAATAAAAGTAATAAATTTCCTGCAACATCCAAAATCAACTTAAATGACCTGTGTGTGTGTGTGTGTGTGTGTGTGTGCGCGCGTGTGTGTGTGTTGAACGTTTTGCCTTTCTGAGGATTACAAAATCTTTCTTCATGTCCGTAATTTAAGTATTCCTGAAACTTATGTTTCTTAAATTCACAAAAGCGCTAAAACTGCAATTCTATCAAGCACTTGGAAGGATCTTTCGTGTTGTAGATTTATTATTTTTTCCTCTGACACTGCTCGCTGTAGTTACTGAACTACTTTACCATCATGGTGTCCTGTTTAAGGCATCATAAACGTTGCAACTCCATAGTGAGAGCTTTGACTGACGGTTTTATCCTTGTCCAGTCTTGAAAGTAAATGCGAATGAATGTCCGAATCCTGTAGAGATTTAAGAGTGAGAGAAAGAAAGAAGGAAAGAGAGAGAGAGAGAGAAAGAAGGATAGAATGATAGAAAGAGAGAGAAAGAAGGATCGAGGGATAGAAAAGGAGAGAAAGAAGGATCGAGGGATAGAAAAGGAGAGAAAGAAAGATATATATATATATATATATAGAGAGAGAGAACAGGAGAGAGAGTGAGAAAAAAAGGATAAAGAACGAGCGAGTAAAAGAGGAAAGAAAAAACGAGAGAACGAGTGAAAGAGAGAGAGATGGGGAGAGAGAGAGATGGGGAGAGAGAGAGAGTGAAAGACAGAGAAAGAGAAAGAGAGAGAGAGAGAGAGAGAGAGAGAGAGAGAGAGAGAGAGAGAGAGAGAAAATACCTCATAGAGTTTCCTAAAATTAACAGTAAAATCTATTCCCAGCCTGCTCGGTTCACACAATAAAAATTAAATAAAAAGTAATTGCAAAGCATTTCTTTCCTTAGTTTTCAACGGCCAGTAAGTATTTATTCACTCACTCGTGGTTTTCCATTTGTATATCGGATGGCTAATTGCAAACGAGTCAAAACTACAAGGTTAAAAGCATCTCCAATTTGTATTAGCCTTGACAACATTCAGAATTCAACAACTGCCATGTCAATTTCAACTCGAGTTCTTCAAAATGTAAAACGTTACAATGTGCATCACAGTCAGCAGCAGAAAAGGAAGAGGCATGTGGCAAATAGATACAAGAAAAGCTGAAAATTAAAAGCTACCCCCACCCCTAACATGTACAATCTTGGGGAAAAAAACAAAAAAAAACGAAAAAGAAAATCGATGAAAATCTCAGAATAATTTCTTTAAACTAATACATCCCAATCTTTCTAACAGTCCGGAGGTCAAACTTAAAAAAAAATATATATTTCGCAAGCTCACCCTCCAGTTCTCGCGGTTCAGCAAGTCAACTGTTTCCAAACATTACTTTGTATGGTATTGTCCAATCATTTGCTTTGGCCGATCTGCCTTCTTACAATTCAAGACTTCCATGCTCCTGCAACGGTTTATCAGCGAAACTAATTCTATGTAATTGTAGTGCTTTCGGTTAGATTTCACATTACAGATCCATCTAATCATGGATCTGTCATATAATTTTAAACATAAGCTGGTATAACCCTTTGTCCATAATATTTTGAATTATTAATAACTAGCTTGAACTACCCATCTAAAAGTTAAAAATATCTATTAAATATTTTTCATACATTTTTTTTATTAAAGAAAAAAAACAAAACTTTTTATGACGATAATTTGTCGGCTAGGAAATAACTGCAACGATATAGCAAAAAAAAAATAAAAAAATAAATAGAAAACAATCGGCTCGTGTGAGATTCGAACCCACAATGCCATAACATATTGGAGCTGAAGCCAAACGCTTTATCCACAAGGCCACCAATTAAACGAAACTATTTTCTTTTAAACCTACTTAAATGACTTTGGCGTAGAGATACAAGATTAAAAATCTGTTTCACCTCTCCTCAGGTCTAAAATAGTTTGATTGTATAAAATAAAGAGACAAAGAAACAAATATAAAAATATTAGTGAACATTTATCAAATATTTTTATCCACTGTTAAAAAAAAAGCAATGTTTTCTCTTCAAAATAAACAATACATGAAATATGTACAATGAATTGATGTGAAAAGTATAAACGATTATTATTATGATGCTATTTGGTCGGTTAAGAATAGAAAATATTAAACTGAAAAGGGAACGCTAAAAATGTTGAAACATTTATATCTCTTGTTATTTTTTATGTACTTTTAATTTTAAATTATGAGTTTTCAAAAAAGTTCAAGAACTGCTGAAATCAATAAGGACATTGGATTGAAGGTGTCGATACCAAATCTGCGGTATGTCTAACTTTGCTTTATATATAGGAGAAATTTAGATAAAAAAACAAATAATGTCACTATTTGTGAAGTTTCAGGTTTGAAACAGAAACAAGCAGTATTTAGATAAATCGACCAGTCATCATCACAATATAATTACACAAAAGTATAACTCGTTTTCTGTTTATTTTAAATTGAATCACAAATTCTTAAGCTGTAAGTCAATAAGACAACATCATGCCAAATAATTTTGAAAGATTAAAAACAGCGTTGAAACTTTAATTATTGTTTATATATATATAATTATTGTTTATATATATGATGATTATTGTTTATATATATGATGATTATTGTTTATATATATGATGATTATTGTTTATATATATGATGATTATTGTTTATATACATGATGATTATTGTTTATATACATGATGATTATTGTTTATACATATGATGATTATTGTTTATACATATGATGATTATTGTTTATACATATGATGATTATTGTTTATATATATGATGATTATTGTTTATATATATGATGATTATTGTTTATATATATGATGATTATTGTTTATATATATGATGATGATGCGGCTGCTTAATTTTGAAATGCGAATTTCCTTTCTATTTAGTAACACATCCCACACAACATATTTACATTTAGATTTCGTTCATTAAAAACAAATAAACAAAAAAAGTTGAATTAACAATGCTCTAAAAACATTCACAACCTCTTTAAACTCAAAATGCTATAAATAATATATCAATACGAATGGAAGAAGATTGTATTATTCAGACTACTATTCTCATCTTGGTTGTTATTTTCACAACGTTTCGGCCGATATAACCTCTGGCTTTCTTCAGATACATCTTGTCGAACTCTGTAATCTTTATGTCGAACTCTGGAACCAATACAGAATTTCAAACTTAACCTGTTAATTCAGGGTAATTCCATGTCAAATCATCCAAAAAATTTAGATTTTGAAACCCATATCCTCAGATTTTGTTGTAACTTGCACCACAGATGGACATCATAAAAGCTAAGAAATCCTAAAAAATTTGAGCATGCAATTATAAGCAGTTTCCGATTGAGAGCAGTTTCTGTGTCGCGTAAATCGTGCAAGATGTCGCCGGGCGACATTTTAATAATTACATTTTCTTGAATATTTTCAGTTAGGAACATGATGCGACGCTGAAAATTCACACAGGTATGTTTTTCAACCCGAGGAATCCAAAAATGGCATCAGCTTTGCTCAGAAATGAAGCCTTCTATGAGATTTTATCAAATTTTGAAATTTTTTACATGTGCACCAATATGGGACAAAAAATGATGTAGCTGATATGGTAATGGGTTTTTTTCTTTTGGACATTCATTTAGACACTATGAAGTACCTCTGGACCAAAAATGGTAAATAATACTTTTTTTTGTTCACTCACAGTGTCTATTCAAAGTTAGATCTTTTTCCAAGAGTTCAGAAATACCCTATTGGGGGAAGCAACTAGTTTGGATATGTGAGATCAAAATTTATATAAAATTCACATTGAAATAAGTTTTAGAAAGTAAAAGTTAAAAGAGTCTCACAGTGATCAGATATTTACAATAAAAGCTGACTCCACAACAAAAACCAGCACAAGACAACATTATCTACATGGGTTATTGTCATCAATTTTAACTGAGAATAAATGTTGAATGGTTTTACTTATGACTTATAAGATAGATGAAGTTAGCACTGTTTGTGTTTATTTAATAACTGCATAGCAGTTTTTACTAAGGTAAAAAGTTTTGGGTTGTTAACACCATCCATTGTAAAATGACTGAGCGAAACATCGTCAAAATGTCCCATGTGCAACGGCGCTTTGGTCCAATGTCACCAGAATCCAATGATTATGCCAATTTTGGCTACTGAACCACTATAGCTTCTTAAATATTGATCATATTTATTTGCCTATTATGCCTGCATTAGTTGGTGGTTAATTTTTTCAGTAAAACGTGTCCCATATGCAACTGAGCTGGATTAGTTCACCATAATGTACTGCAACAATCCTAAAATAATTTTAAATGAAAAACACTCTCTATATCTAATTAAAATATATAATAGTGGTTGGTGCAATTTGTTTATTCCATTATGCAGGCAGCACTTGATTCTTATACCAAGAAATTATAGAACAATTTGAGGTAGGTACAAATTTATGAATATTTTAAATGTTGATTTTCCTTTCAATTCACTGGAAAAATGTACATAAATCTCTTCACTAACTGCTTACTCATCCCCTGCTACCAAACTTAAGTTACCTTATTATCTCTATATATTCTATTTTATTGTTTTGTCTTCAATTCAACAGTAAACAAAAGAAAACAAGATGACTAATGAAGCTTGCTCTGTTGGTGTCGAACTCAATTTGAAATGTCACACTTGAACAAAGACGTTGTTGAAACGTTGTTGTGGAGAGCTAGGCTCAAGGAACATAAAGGCGAGTTATCAACCATCTGCTTTCATCACAAAAAATATTTTGGAAATGTGTTTGAACATAGAGCAAAGGCCTCAAAGAAGTGCCGCGGTGGATTGTTACAACATAAAAGTAAAGTCAAAGGCGTACAGCTGATATCGTTGATGATGGCAAAAGAGCTGGAGGTGAGAGGATACAATGTAACACCAGGACACATTCTTTGTCTTCAGTGTATGATGAAATATGTGAGAATGATCGATGATACAGACAGGATAGATGCAGACTACACCTGTGAACTTTTGCAAACCTCACAAAAAAAACTTGAATATTAGTCTGAAATCCATGGACATTTCTCCTGTCGCTTTACATGGTGTTGCTCCTACTAGTCGTGTTCATAGTGCCAAAAGGAAATTAGAACAAGTGATTGGAACACTCAAAAGCGACCTGTCGACTGTATACAAAGTCGACATTGAAGAATTGACTGTGTCAGAATCAGTGCATATTGAAAAAGAAATCAAAGAGAAAGCATTAGAATTGGATAGATTACATGATCTGATGAAGGAGAAATTGAAGAAAGCCTCGACTCCAGATCAAATCCAAATCATGACACTTGCTTCTGATTCGTGGTCTCATGAATACTGTTCCAAATTCTTTAAGGTGTAGGAGTACATTGTTCGAACAGAGACAGCAGAACTGGTAGTACACATATATAAAAATGATGAATACAGCTCTCAAATGCCAGGAAAAAAGGACTATGTTAGTATTGCAAAGGGTGTTCACAAACAAAAGCATTTAATATTATGTAACCTGGATGAATTGTATGCTGCTTTTAAACAGAAGTATCCCAATGTCAAGGTGGGGGTTTTCAAATTTTCTCAGTTGCATCCAAAGTGGTGTGTATTAGCTGAATCTAAAGGTATCTATTCTGTTTGTGTGTGTAGCATACATCAGAATGCGTAACTTCTTGTAGACATCATTGGTTGGGACGTCACTTATAAGGATTTGACCTCAAAACTAGTTCATGATTCTTCCAATAAGGAATGCATGATGCACCGTTGTGAGGCATGTCCTGGCAGAGAAGCATTGCAGAAGTTCTTGAATGAAAAGCTGGTTGATGTGGATCCAGATGATGAATTTCATTTTAGTCAATGGGACACAACTGACCGTGCCACATTAAGTACTCGTACAACAACATATGAAGAATACAAATATTTCTTGATTGACAAAATCGACAATCTCACATGACACTCATATATAACAAAATGTCAAACTAGCTACTTGACTAAAAAGAGAATCTTTGTTCGAATGAGGTCCTTGTCCTTGTAGACTTTGCAGAAAATTATCAATTTCTCATACAAGACGAAATCCAAAGTTTTCATTGGAGCAAGGAATATTGCACCCTGCACCGCTTTACTACCGAGATTCCGATGGAACACTGAAGCATCTTTCATTGTGTTTAATTTCTAATGACAACACCCACGACACTGCATTCGTGTATCAAACCCAGACAATGACAGTTCACTACATTCGTGCATTATTGCCCCATGTTAACAACATGACTTACTTCAGTGATGGCTGTGGGGGTCAATATAAAAATTATAAAAACTTCATAAATTTATGTCTGCATAAACAGGACTTTGGGATTGGTGCAGAGTGAGTTTTCTTTGCTACAATCCCCTTGTGATGGAATCGGTGGTTCAGTAAAATGGCATGTGGCGTAACGGTTGTTTCAACGTCCTCTAAATAATCAAATCCTGGATTATAAAGCCATGCTAGAAGTCTGCCTGGAGATGTCTACAATAAAGTTCTTTGATATTAATATGGAAACTATGGAGGAGGTGAGAAAGTTTCTTGAGACAAGATTTGCCAGGGGAAACACAGTACCAGGAAGCAGAAGCAACCACCATTTTGCCCCGTTGTCAACATCGAACATTGGTCATAAGCTGACCAGCGAGGATGAATCATATACAGACAACCATGATTTTAACTTGCCATCAATTCTTGAAATCTCTAACATTTCACCAATGCAATATGTAACCTGTGTTTCTGGTGGATTGGCATTGTGGATGAAATTAATGCAGAGGAAGGTGATGTAACCGTCAAGTTCATGCGCCCTCATGGACCACGCAAGACATTCAATTGGCCGCAAATTGATGATACATGGTTTGTTCCAATCAAGAAAATTCTTTGTGTTGTCTTCCCAACAACATATACAGGAAGAACATACAAGATAACTGATGAGGAGTATGAAAAAACGATTTCTGCATTTAAGTGGCATAAAGAAAATAACAGTATGTAGATAATGTTGTCGTATGCTGGTTTTTGTTGTGAAGTCCGCTTTTATAGTAAACATCTGATCACTGTGATACTGTATTACCTTTTACTATTTAACTTTTACTTTCTAAAACTTATTTCAATGTGAATTTTATATAAATTTAGATGAACGGTCCCTCCAACTTCATCTCAACATACCCAAACTAGTTGCTTCCCCCAATAGGGTATTTCTGAACCCTCGGAAAAAGACCTAACTTTGAATAGACACTGTGAGTGAACAAAAAAAGTATTATTTACCATTTTTGGTCCAGAGGTACTTCATAGTGTCTAAATGAATGTCCAAAAGAAAAAAACCCATTACCATATCAACTACATCATTTTTTGTCCCATATTGGTGCACATGTAAAAGATTTCAAAATTTGATAAAATCTCATAGAAGGCTTCATTTCTGAGCAAAGCTGATGCCATTTTTGGATTCCTCAGGTTGAAGAACATAACTGTGTGAATTTTCAGCATCGCATCATGTTCCAAACTGAAAATATTCAAGAAAATGTAATTATTAAAATGTTGCGATTTATGCTAAACGGAAAATGCTCTAAATCGGAAACCGCTTGGAGTTTCATGCTCAAATTTTTTAGGATTTCTTAGCTTTTATGATGTCCATCTGTGGTGCAAGTTACAACAAAATCTGAGGACATGGGTTTTAAGCCCTGGATGATGTGACATGAAATAACCCTTCACAGGGGTAGGTTGTTCTCGTTTCGTCAGCTAGGTAGCAAGGATTGAACCTTCAACCCCCAAACGACCCTCACGTATTACTGATTGCTAATCAATGCCACACGTTCATGTAGACAATTCTAGGATGAATTTGGTGAGTTTTAACACCTAATTTTGTTTTAGATGTTTAGTATTACTACTCATTACTATATATATCTATATATATATATATATATATATATTATTGTATTATAGAATTTTGAAAAAAACAAGGAACGTTATTTTTTATATATATATATATATTTATTAAATGAATAAAATCCTTTTTCATAAATATATGTCTCTGAGACTTCTGCTGATATGACAGCCTTGATGAAGAGTTATTTCCTTTCTTTTTCTTCTTTTTTCAAAGAAAGGAAATAACTTTTCATCTTGTCTGTCACTGGATGACTATATATAAGGTGCGAACGATATTTGTTTGCAATTTTTAACTTACTTCTAATTTTATGCATATTATGTCGACAAGAACCCATGGCAGATTGATGGTTCAATCCTCAGTGCGAGTGATACTAAGAATACAATTATGAATTACTTACGACTTATACGCGATCATGGCTGATGGAATGAGAGCAAGCTAATCCCGTGGAGTAAATAAAGGGTTTCGTTTGAAATTCCATACAGATTCCTGAGTTCGATAAAACACACGTGAAGAAGGTCGGAAGTTATACCATCCGAAACGCTATCAGAATAATATCCAAAATGAGAATGGTAGTCCAAATAATTAAAATACAAATTTATGCATATTGTCTTTTACTTTCGTTGTCAGTCTTGTCTTCATAAAAGCAGGCTTTGTTTTTTTAGAATAATTGATTATGGACAATATTGAACCTCCGTATTTGTAGAAGAAACACAGAGTTATCCTTGGAAGACACGTTGGGAGGAAAAATAAGGAGATTTCAAACTTCCACACGATAGTAGAAACGGTCAGAAAGTAATTGAACGATTCAGAATTCAACTACAAACATCGACATCGATGATTTGACGTAATCAGAATGCCAGAGTTTGTCACTGAAGATGATGTCATGCCATCTGACTTCTTCCCTGCGGGACTCAGCCTGAACAACGATGGTTACATTTGCGTTTAGAGAAAGGTAGTGAAACTCTGGATTGACCAGGTAACTGTGAGTAGGTCACGTGAGAGCAAGACTCAGTACACTGCCATACCATTCAGAAGACCTAGGCCTGACTGTCAGAGAACTTTATTGACAAAACTTTGCTTGACTGCAACCCCTTTGACTTCTTTGTTTAGGACGTAGTGGAGTGAGACACCAACAAATCCGGCTTCAACACAAAGGATGAGCTAAAGCTTAGGATAATCGGAGTCTTTTGAGTCAAGAGACAATGACGAAAGCTTTTGTGGCCGGTTCCAAGGCCACTCGAGGCTGGCATCAAATCATTGAGTGAAAGCAACTGAACAAGTTGGGAAGACGAACAGACCCAAGATTGACGAATAAATCTAAAAAAATAAAACTGTGTTATTTTCTCCTCTTGCAAACAAATATCGTCCACACCCTCTATATATAAATGTCAAATAGAATCAACAGATATTTGATTGAAATAGATGACATTCACATGTCACATCTATTTTATTTCACAGCGTTTAGATTTTCATTTCCTTTAGTTCTGATATCAACAACTTTGCAATCATCAATATTCACATAAGGCAGAGTCACCTCAGAAATAGAAACACTTGAGAAAGAGGAGATATCCCTCGAAATATTGTGATTATCTTGCGTCACACATACGACTCTAGTGAACAAAGTGAAAACGCCCTCCCCCCCAAAAAAAAACAAACAAATCGCTTTGTTTTTTCAATATTCCTTCTTACAACCATGTATATTTCCACATTGTTATTAGTTTTCTATAAATTCTATCTTTCTTTCTCTCTCATATATATATATATATATATATATATATATATATATATACACACATATATATATGACACAATACTCTACCTGTATAAAATCCAGATACGTCCTAAGATGGAGTACTGCTGCCATATCTAGGGAGGTGCTGCTTGGAGTACTCTTTCTTGCCTTGACAATGTACAAAATCAACTTCGCAATCTCGAGGGAGATGATCTTTTCCCTAGAGTCCCTTTCTAACAGAAGAGATGTTGCTAGCCTCTCTCTACTCTATCGTTATAGTGGGTGCTCGACTGAGTTCCAATTTCTCCCCCCCCCCCCCCCCGCTCCCTTAAAACAATCACAGCAAGAACTCGGCTACAACTACATCAGAAAAACTTTTCTTTCTCTGGGTACCTATAACCAAATTGAACGTCCATGAACACAGTTTCTTTCCTAGAACTTCCTATCTGTGGAACAAAATATCATGGGGCTGCTTCTCAACTGACTACAACATGATCGTCTTGAAGTCTAATGTTAACAAATACTTATTGAGTCGTGCTCTTAAATAATCAAATCTGCCCATTCCACACATCTTCAATCCTCTCATGGTGTTGTTCATCCTCCAACTGACAATCTCTTTAACCCTTATCCTCGAGTGGCCCCGGGCCTTGATAAGCAGTAACCCATAAGTAAATATATATATATATAGCATAATATAAAATGAAGTACTAAAATAAGGTGCGAGTCAAATTTTATCAGAATTCAATGTTCAGGCAATGTTAAGGTACTTTGCCTGAACATTGAAAAATTTGACTCGCACCTTATTTTATTACTTCATTTTATATTATGCTATTAATGCTCTATCCAGTATATTGAGCTTCAGTTTTATCCTGATGTTCACTAATTAAAGATATTAGTTGTCTCTTACATCTTTTGTTGGATTAACTTATATATATTTAAATTTTCTTATCTTTCTGTTTTTGCTGGGGATGGAGCATCCTACCGGATGCCAGACATTCACCGGCTATTTCAGACACTCCAACCTATATATGTGTGTGTGTGTGTGCACATGCAACCTTTAATTAGTGTATCTAATTATTAAGAATGTTTTTAAAAATAACCAAACTGTCATTTTTTTGTTCAGACTCAGCGTCGCAATTGTTTATTGATTCATTGACTAATTTTTACAATTTTTTAAAAATCTATTTTTCTTCTTCACCAAACAGATTCGTATTTTGCGAAAAAGAGGTGCAAATTAGTCTGAATGAACAATCGAAATGCGAAACAAAATTTCATGCAAATCTAATTCAAGACAAAGAAAAACAAAACTTCACAGCCCCAAAATTAATTACAAAAAGGCAGAGAATTAGAGCTAAAAAGATAAACGAATAAATGTGTTATTCATTACAGAAAGCAAATTCATCAATATTTTTCAAGCTAATTAGCATATTTAATTACAATCAAGTAAAAACAATCTAAATAAATAACCGCAGCTAGTTCTAAATGCTTACTTGTTTTCATGTTCAGATCAAGAACCGACATCTTAAATTAAAATTCGGTCTATGTTTGACTTGTCCACCAAGTTTCAGTCATGAATGCCCAACAGTCTTTGTTCTATTGCTGTTCAATGGTAAACACACCTGAATATAATGTGCAAAACAGTGTTGCGGAGTCGGAAGGTATTAGGTCCAATTCAGACTTCTAGAATTCTACTTATTTAAAGTTTCCCAATATTCAGACTGTCCCTCTGATTCTGATTCCTACTAGCATTCTTACGGGTCGACCCGTAAGAATGCTAGTAGGAATCAGAATCAACTTCTTACGGGTCCAACTTCAACTTCTTCCAAAACCTTTGACTCCCTCCAACTGATTCTGCAACCTCGGTGGAAACTTGTCAATAACCTCGACACATTTCTCTTTTAGCATTGCTCTGATTTTGGATGGCCTTCTTAGGTTTAGCAATAGTTAGACGATTGTCTTGATAGACATTATCTTTGAGATAAACCCACAGATACAAATCTGGCTAGGAGGTTATGTTTCGGTGAGTGTGAAGCCCATTCAGGATCACACCTACTGATGACATAATCACCAAAGTGTTCCTGCATATTATTGAATGGCAATAAAACAGACTGTTGGACATTCATGGCTAAAACTGGATGGATAAATCAGGCTGAAGTCATGAACGTCCAATAGTATTTGTTTTATCATCTTCAAGGATATCCGGGACAGTAAGAGGTGTGATCATGAATATGTTTCACACCCATCGAACCTAACCCCCACCCCGACTTTTATCTGTGGGGTTATCTCTAATGTATATAAAAAAATACCCAGACTATTCAATTGTTCTAATTGGCCATAATTTGCAATTAACTCACCAAGTGACCCATCTTTTGCTAAGACTGTTGGACATTCATAACTGAAATTTGGTGGACAATTCAGGCACAGAGTGAAGTTTATTGGTACTAAATGATTGAATTTCAGAAAGGATAATGAATTTTATGGAAAATTCCAGGAGTGGGTGGCATATTTCTTGATATTTCTTTAAAAGTACGAAATGACTTTTCCCCAAATTGGATATCAATTATCGGATCTCTTGAAGTTCTAACTACTACTACTACTATTACTAGTAGTTTTTCTCGTTGGTTTTCCATAGCTTACAAGTTCGAGCCTTGTAATTCATCTGAATTGTAATGAGCACATCTGACACCAGCTGTGTGCATAATCTAGTTTTCATTTCAGGGTGGACAGGTTAGTGTCCTTTTTGAAGAGGAAGTTGAGCCTAGGGTAATTTTACATCTTGACAATTGACAGTCATAAAACTATCAGCAACTATGCAACCCAATTTCTTTTCTTTTTTCTTTCTCAAGATGAATTTGGAATGATGGAAAGAAAAGAAAAGAAATATTTACATAAAAAACAAAACAACAAGCAAACAAACTATGGTTTCTGGCTAAGAGGGGGTGTCAAAGGTTCTCTTCTCCTTCCCACCTCCATAACTCTATGCTAGAGTGATGCAGGAGATGATGATGAGGAGGGTATTTAGAAACATTCAATCTGAAAAGGGGGTGGTGTGGGGTGGTTTGTATGGAAATTGATGATTTTAGTGCAGCACTAAGCTGCACAAAATCTGTAACAAACAGTATGCATTTGCACTTTAGATAGTTGAAGAAGAATGCATTTATCATTAATCTATTATTATACTAAAGCTGAGTCAATCAACGTTTGTCTCCCAAAGGCTTCTTTCCTAAATCACACGAATTACATGCCTCAGTTTTGGGATTAAAAAAAAAAAAATCGAAAAGACTTCCATTTTAATCGTTCTAATTAGCCATAGTTTGCAATTAGCTTACCAAGTATCTCATCTTTTACTAAGGTTCTATCATTCTCACCCTCTCTCACTGTATATTGTTTGATCGCCCCACGCTGTCTATCATTCTTACTTCTGTCTCTCTCTCTATTTACTAAGAGAAGTAATAAAGAAAGGACAGAATAAAAAGATTGGAATAGTTAATTATAAACAAAAGGGAAAATCATCACATATATTAATACTATTCAACACGAACGGGAGAGAGAGAGAGAGAAAGAGAGAGAGAGAGTAATTTATGATTTATTTTTTTAACTGGTTTTGCACACTCACTTTTTCCTGATTCAAACAAGCTCAATGAGTTACCCAACAGGTCACATTTTTGGTACTTGCCCAGATTAGGACCCAAGCTAAAATCGACTTGATGTCGATAGTTTCCAGATGTTTACGTCGACGGCCGGAAAATGCCGACACGCTTATCCAATCAGAATGCTAGAAAATAAGTAGACAACAATTTTAATTGATTGAATAGTGAAATTCACTAACTGGAAATAAAAATTGATTATAGCGATAATAAATTTGGTACTTATGCAGATTAGGACCCAAGTTAAAATCGACTTGACATCGATTAGGGTTAATATTAGCTTGGGTCCTAATCTGCATAAGTACTGTGAATTTTAACTAACCCTAACCCTAATACCGTTTTAGCACTTCAGTGATATTTTTCTTTAAAAAACGAAGACATTGGTGCTTGTGAATTTTTTTTATCTTTAATTTTTAAGAGTCAAATAAGGGGGAGATAACTCTAGTTTTAAACCACGCTTTATCTTAAAATGGACTTTACTGTTGTAATTAATCTAAAATAAAGTTAAAACAATGTATACGTAAAAGGATAATTTAGGAATGTGACAGTATCGAACAGCCTTACGCACGTTGGAGCCTAAGATACAGTGCTAGTATGAATGGAGAGAAGGAAAACCTTAAAATCACTCAACGATATGAGGACTGCCGCTGAGCCGTTTTTACCAAGAGCTGTGGACAGCTGAGTAATAAAATCTCAGGTCGCCTTTACCAAGCCACAGAGAAGACAGAGCAGCTTTAGTCAGTCAGTGAGTGAAGGAGAGACCGAACAAAGGGACTAGCTTCTGTTTCCCCCACCGATAACATCACATCAGTCCGTTTGTATGCTTTTCTTGCCCAACACTTCAGATTTCGATGACTAACAATCAAGTTGCCCAGAATTACTAGTGTCTGTTGGTCAAAAAACCCCAGAGTTGAACTTTAATATTTCCGAACTGCTTTGCTTTGTAAACAAACAAGTGTAAATTATTTTCCTTTATTTTTTAAATAATTCTTCTTCTAAGAAAACCACAATAGACCACATCGTTACAGACTTAATTCCTTTTATTCAACTGTTCTGCATAAAATGACCCTTCACTTTACAGCATTATCAAGTCGCGGATCCAATCCGGCTGATCGCCCACTGATCTAAACAAACACGTGGGAGTGAGTGATCGCTGGACTAGGCGGTTCGACATCTGCTACCTTCATCATTTTCCCGAGCAGTACCGGGTGACCCACCGAATCCAGAAACGGCCGAACTGGTGACGTCACAAAAGCTGGAGGAGTAAGATACAATAATAAAATAATAAAAACGCATTTGGCACCAATGAAAAATAAAATGATTTATTAAAATGAAAAATAAAATATCACTGTTGACTGTTTTAATTTATACAAAAAAAAATCACTGTTGCGACTATTTGTTTTAGATTTTACATTATTAAAAAAACACTGTTATAAAGTTTTAGATTATACCAAAAAAATCATTATTTTTATAATTTTTTACATTATTAAATAAAAAAACACTGTTCGCTGTTATTATTGTTATTTTGGATAAACACATCTAATTCTATGTTACTTCAGGTTGATTGTCTGCCCCTGTCTTCAGAAAAGGAAAGCAAATAAATTGTGACTCACATCTAAAGTACAGAAGTGCCGATCATTTTCTGTACGAGTCAATGCAACGTTTCACCAAAATAAATGCAGCATTTTCTTCTTCCGTTCGCTTCTTTGAACGAGTTAACACAACGCATCACCAAAATAAATCCAGCACTTTCTTCTTCCGTTTGCGTTCACCTCCCAACGCATCAGTATTTATTTATAAAATATACATTTTATAAAATGTGGCACAAGGCCAAAAGGGGAGGGGAAAGGTTCGGTCTTCATTAACTGATGTTAACTATTCTAACTTAGCTAGCTTCATTCAGGACCATGATTCACCAAAATGCCACATTTATACTATACATCCTTCTCCAATCACCAAAAGAATTTCTACCGTGAAAACCCTACTAAAAACCCATATAAGTGAAATAGGCAACGGCGCGGGGGGGGGGGGGGGGGTATGGCTAAAAATGTTATGTACGAAAATAAATTAATAATATATACAATGACAAAAAATGTTAGTAAAAAGACCACCCCAATTACTAAACTGTGGCAGATACGCAGATTTGCCAGTCGAAATTGAAAATCGAAAAAAAAGAGTTTGATGCAGGCCCATCGCTTTATTATCAAACACCACCTTCGAAAATATTGAAGGGTGACTTGCATCCTGACAAATCAAGCGCTCTGTCACTTAATTGGGGGAGGAAATGGGGAGTTACCAACTTAAATGAGGGGGAGAAAAAGAAAAAAGGGGGAAGGACAAAATAAAAGGACAAAATAACGAACCCATTCATACACTAGCTAAGTTATGAACTAAAATTAACAAAAAACAACAAAGAACATGTCTTCTAGTTAACTTAAAAACGGGTCTAAAATCGATGTTCGTTTCTGCAATCCAATATCCTATACCTAAGACACGTCTAAATACCACTCTAATCCAGCTCCAGTCACTCTACACAGTCGTGCACCTGTTACCCACCTTTCACCCAAATCTGCCAAAGAGAATCTCACCTTCTCGGCCCTAATGCGAGCTTTCAGGTAATATTTGAAAATCGCAATAAGGTCGAAAGAAGTGTAGGTCTCAGCTCCGTAGACTGCCTTCATACGAGTTTTCCATATAGCGTCTCTCATAATGGCTAGTATGCTTAAGAACACAAAACGTTTCTGCATATCTGTTGTCAGAGCCCAGTTGCTACATACATTGATAGGTTCCAGGTCAAAAGACGATATGTTAAGTATGCGAACCATGAGACCTGCAACAAGCCTAATCAGCGGAACAACGATGCGGCAGTAAAAGAAGGCGTAACTCATGGTCTCGTCTTCGTCACCGCATCTAACACAATTACTAAAGCTTGGTGTTCTTGGCTAGCCAAGGAAGCAAGCTTTGCCTTAATTATAGCAACTTTAGCACTATCCCCCGCCTCCACCGCCCGACCTAATCTAGAATCTAGTGCCACCTAGTTGTTAGATTGAGTCGTCGACTAAAATCAGCAGTAAAGGACCTAATTACCTTCTTAAAGTGAACTCACTTCCTATTCCCAATTACAGCCCCTGTCAATTCCCGCTTTAAAGTTATTAATAGCTGTTCCCGGTAGCCCTTCACATCGAACAACGAAGTGTTGAGCTTCCAGTAACCATCCAATCTAGGCCTAGGTCTATCTAAGTTTACACGGCACCGAACAAGTCTATGATCCGAGTAAACTATATTATGAAAACTTGGCCATTCTAATAATTCTACGTCGACTCTCCTCATTAAGAACCGGTCAATATAACTCGCAAGTTGTATTGAACCAGAGCCGTGCCTAGCTGTCCAAGTCCATACTCTATCACGGGGTTTCTCATTCCGGACTTTATCGATTATATCAAACTTATCGAGAAAGTCTCGAAATGCCTTAGCATCCCGATTATTGTTAGTTCCCCTAGCCCGATTACGATCTATATCGGGATCCAGGACCGCATTCCAGTCTCCTGCTGAGATGACCGTCCGATTTGTATTCATGAACTGCTCGATTCGCCGGAAGAAGGGATCAAGCTCAGTATGGCTATTCGGCACATAAAACCCAATGAGTCGAAATGCCTTATCTTTTATGGTAATATCCAGAACGCACAGCCTTTCTTCTGGATCCATGAAGCAAGAGTCACATGACGTATCTAACACCCCTCTAGCAAGAATCGAAGTACGCCGAGTAGATGTGAAAACCCCTAGCCAGCACCCTCAAATGGTCACCTGGAATTAAGTGGGTTCCCTTAATACAACATATATTCACTCCAAGGTGCTAGATAGAGAGCCATTAAGAGTTCTTAGGGTTGGGTTCCAGAAACGAACATCGATGACATTAGGATGCCGATGGCTCTCCCAAAAGAATGTTGTGTCATCTGAATGTTGATTAGCCCATAATGGGAGAAGCTGCCAACATCCAAAGGATACGTTAGTTTGGCTATCCTATGAGGGGAAGGGCCCACTCGAACAGGGACCCTCCCAACAGTCCTTTCTCAAATACTTGAATTCTTCATTTTTAAATATAACCTAATGGAGATAAATTAAAATTTATATTAGCCTCCTCCAACATCTGCCATAGTCCTTTAGCTTCTGCTCTTTTTCTAATAACGGTGAAGACCCTTACTGCGTTAGGGAAGTTAAGGGGATCTTCAACAGATTTATTCTATACCTCTTTAAACGCAATGAGATTTTTTAAGTTGGATAGTTGATGGTGTTTAGCCGTATCTTCTTGGACTTGAGACACCACGCATAAGTCCTTACCAGGGAGAAATCAGGGTTTCTTCCTTCCTCTTTCAAGGGAGGGGCTCCTCTGTCTTTTTTACTTTGAGCTGGAGGGTGAGGTGGAGGTGGCGTATCATCTTTCATTGGGGAGTGGGAAGGGGTACTAGCTTTGTTTTGTAGTAGGGGATGCAGGGGGAGTACTTTTAGGTGTGTTTTGAGGAGAGACAAAGGGGGAAGGCTTAGGAGAAGAGGCGGTCTTGTTTTTGACAGGACTAAGAGGGATTAACTTATCCTCCCTCTCTTTAAAAGGAGCGGTGATCGGTGGGGGCATTACTTTTGGGGTTGGAAGTGATTTTGTTGTGGAGGTAATGGAAGTGGTTGCTTTTTTGGGTTTAGGGGAGGGCTTGCATTTTGGGAGGGGGGATTTTCTGGGTGACTGCGAGTTTTGGGGGGATTTTGGACTTTGTGGGACTTTCTCATTGTCTAGTTTCTTTTTTAAGTTACGAACTTCTACAAATTTATTCTTTCCTGGATCCTTTGTTAACATCTGTTCCTCTCTAATTTGTTCAAGGGCTAGGCGCCCGGGTGTTCTCTTCCCCTGGACTATGATCCATTCGTTCTTCTCCCTGTCTTCCAGCTTACTAAGATCCGGGAGTACTGGGTAGTCGTATTCAGATGTTTTGTGTGTGGGGATTTTAAAGGCATCCCCACACTTTGGGATAATGGTACTCCTAGGTGTTGACTACTTCTCGTCTTCGTGATAGTGGATTTGATAACAGTGGGCTTTCTCAATGGGCATTCGAATGTTAGATGCCCGAGTTCTTCACACGCCCAACAAACTGGCCTCCTTCCAGCCACAATTATCGGGAGCTTTTCTTCACCAATTTGAATGTAATAGGGAATTTTCCTCAAATACCTCGTTTGTGGAGGAAGCATCCGATGAATCTGTACCAAACCTGGGACTGTCCACCTTCTTTCGCAGTGATGTAACCACAGCCTCCCCTTCGGATGACTCGTCTGCAGAAGAATCATCCGATATATCGGTGCTAGGCATGGGGCTGTTCGTTTCACTCATTGTGATCACTCATGAACTGTGAGTTGACGGCTCGCTGTCACTTTCACTTTCTGACGCAGTCAGGCTGATAACGGGACGTAGTTCCCTTACATGCCGAGGCATCCCATCAATGAGGACATTCTGTGAGCCAATCATGCCCGTAACGCGTCCAACTGTGTAAGGGGATGTACACCGTCCATTCGGGATTCTTTTCCAAACACGATCTCCACCTTGTAATTCAGGTGTTGCTGTTTGGGCACATCAGGGGGCAGCACATCAATGCCATTCAGTCTGACCTTGTAACGATGGATCATGTTGGCAGGGGCAGTTAGTGGTGACACATCGTCTTTCAAGGTGACATTATACCAGTAAATTGCCTCCATCGCTGAGAACAGTTTTCTTGTGGCAATCCGTTTTAAATTTCGATGGCACCGTTCCGTAATATCATTACCTTATGGTATGTGTGCACAGCGAAATTGCAGTCGAACTTCCCACTCATTTACAAAGTCTCTGAAAGTCTTACTGCAAAATGCTGGGTCATTGTCAGTGAGTATCTCAGTCAATAAGCGACAGATAGTACTTTTATCTGGTAGTGGGTTATGTCTATCCCCACTCGATACCAGGTGTCGCTGACGTTTAAGTTGTCCTTCGGCCAGCGCGTGGACGGCAGATCAATTGACTGACACTTTACACTCTTTAACTACTGTCTTCACGGATGCCTTAGAAATCGACCCACCTAACAAAGTACCACGTCCTTTTTATGTCAGGGTGACCACCTTGATGATGAATGGACCTTATTTGGTCGGATTCTAACCTGCCTGTTAATGTAGTACATACATGACTCTGGTGTTCAGCTGTCTTTCAGATTAAATCAAGCCACCACTGCGGTACACGCGTCAGGTTATCCGCTCGGTTGTGTTCTGACTTTACAAGGGTAATGTCTACTGACAACCCGTACTTTTATCAAGCTTGAAAGCACACCGAGTCGTCGTTTTATTAGCATTTCGCTTGCTGCTTTAGTATGCACCCTGGACTTTCCCGTAAGAGTGTCCGTTATCCATTTGTACACGCAGGGAGAGTCGGTAAAAAAATGCAATATGGATGCTTCCCACATCAGTGCCATATTAACACCCTTTAGTACAGCATCGAGCTCTGCCAGATTTATGTGCTGTGCATCGTTTGCCTTGCATAACCAACTTGCATCTTCCATCACAGCTCCATTGTGCTCTAGTGAAACCCGGTCGCTAAAGAGCTTGCGTCAACCCAGACATCGAGGGCTGGGACAGTGAGGTGGATGATGTTCCATTGACCATGATGATGACAGAAATCGTTGTGAGGGTGCAAAGTGGTGTGTTGACGGTTGTGAGGTCTGATCCATTTACCATCCGGGAAGTGCTCGACTAGTTTTCCGCACAAAGAAAACGTGGCACGTCGAGTGATGCTGCGTGGCATACTTGGATCTCGTTACCTCGTTCCCATCTCAGCATATTGCACTTCCCCCAAACTTTCAGGCCAAGTACTCGCGCACCGTCCTGCAGACGTTCAGGTTCCTCGCTTACCAACCCAAAGTTGGCCAGATGCTGCCTCACTTTAGCTGTGGACACTATATTTTCGTCTATAAAGACATCATCGATATATGCTGATGTTGACCGTCTAATAGCGTCGTCCTTTGACAATGAAGCATCTACAATGGCTCGCATATGGCTGGTGCCACATTAAGCCCAAAACCCATGCGTGTCAAGCAGTACCTTTTTCCCTCTAATATGACAGTCTGGTATGGCTACAGGGATTGATGCACATGCATCTGTAAGTACGCCATCTGTAGATCGAGCAATGACACATTGAAGCCTTTTGTTCGCCGATCTCTCAGCTTGTGTGCACAGACGTCTGCATGCGCAGTTTAGACATCAACGTGCCCATTCAGTTCGCGAAAATCTAGAACTGGTCGTACCATAGATTTGTTTTGCTGGAAGACTGTCATTAGCGGAATTAGGCCCTTTGGGAGCCCTAGTTTTTCTTCAGGATAGGGAAGTAGCCATCCATTATCCAGCCATGTCCGTAGCTCATGTCCATAGTTTTGCCGGATTTGGGCGGGCACTGAGTATTCAGGCACCCTGTTGTTAAGTTTACCAGGCGAGTGATCACCTGACCACTTCCACGATGCCGTCCACATCTTGGCCTCTTTGTCAAACACAGGATCTGTTTTGTAGAAGATGGCTTCACCAGACTGGTCAATGCTGACTTCACCCAGCATTTTGATAACATCCATCCCAAGCAGCATGTCGAAACCTAATAGTTGACTGTCCACGGCCAAGACATCGACCTTTATAGGACTTATATTGGTTATTGCAAACAACATAGTTCCAACACCATGACTGTGGATAATTTCGCCGTCAGCGGTCATGATATTAGATTTCTGATGACTCCGAGGACTACATATTGATCCAGTTATCAGAGACCGAGAACATCCAGAGTCCACCAGTGCTTTGCATTTCTTCCCATGGATCCACACTTCAACAGTAGGGAGCGCCTCTCTTAAATTGACTGAGGAGAGACTGGTGCTGATATCTCGCCTCCTTTTTCATTTCCCGGACAATCAGATGCAACGTAGCACTGGCATCTGTAGCACTGCATCTTACCTCGCGATTTGTATCTGGGGCCATTACGCCCTTCACCATACTGGCAGTCTCTTGTGAAGTGGTTTGGACCAGACAATTAATAGCATTTAATGCTACTATTAGCCGACACAGTAAATAATGTCCGATTGATATTAGACTGAACCGGTTGTATAGCTGCCGCAACTAATTCTTTTTTGTCTACCATGATAGCCCGTGATCTAGATAAAATCTACCCTAGAGTCATGTTATCCATTCTCGATGACGCCCAAAGATGTTGCCTTACGTGACTCGGCAGTCCTGCTACAAAAGCGCACACCATCCTTTTTGCGGATTTATCTCCCCAACAAGGAGGGCAAGTCTTCGAAGCTCAGCTAAAAACACATCTACAGTCTCACCAGGTTGTAGCCGTCACGTCGTGAAGTCCTCATATGCCACAAATGAATCAGTTGCAAATACAGTTATCAGTGCCTGCTTGACATGATTTATATCTGCCTTCTGTTCCTTGCCTAACTGTCTATACACAGCAAGAGCACCCCCTCTTAACCGCAAGGGAAGGACTCGCGCCACTTTGTAAAATTCACACAATTCACAAACAAGTTCCACCTGTTCTATCCATTCTACTATCGGGAGATCCACAGTCCCACTAAACTCTGGAATCAATCGAATGTCGAACTGCTTGCTTGTCATATTAATGCCAAGATAGCTTGAACGAGTCAATGCAACGCTTCACCAAAATAAATGCGGCACTCTCTTCCTCCTCCGTTCGCGTCCACCTCCCAACGCATCTTGCAAAATCACGTTTTTTCCGTGCTCCTAATAGTAACGACATCTCACATATGCTAATGAGCCACGGCAAAGCTGCCATTTCCTCTTTAAAATTTTTAAAATTAAACTTTTCATGAATGGCCGTTTCCGGGTTCGCGCCTGCAGCTCTCCTTCACACAAGCAGCAAACCAAATGTCTCTCTTCGACCGTCGTGAACAAGCGTCTTGGCTCACAGCAGTCGGCTGCCTCTTCTGCTCTCCGCTACAAAGGACAGGAAACCTTTTGTTGAAAGAGAGGAAAAAACATTTTACCATGTTTTCTTTTGATTGAACATATTTTCAAGATATGTTCCCCATCATCAGGTACACGTTGAAACTGCAGTAAAGTGTTAAAGAAGCCAAGTAGATTTTATTATTAGTATTATATACATAATTATATATATATAAAATGGGTGAGAGTTCTTGAGTTAGTAGATGTAGAACAGCTAAGCTGGCAGGTTTATGTCACAGAAAACAGGAGGAAGCGATAAGAATGAACTTGAGAGGAAGAGGGATAAATTAAGACGTGATAAGAGATAGTTTAGTTTCGAAACAAGTATATAAAATGGAGGTTAAACCAAATATGATGAAAAGAGGTAAAATACCTTTGACAAGTGGTACTGAAACTTAATTCCCTAAGTTTTCATTTTGAATCAATTCTTTTTAAGTTGTCTCCAAGTGGCCCAGTAATAGTAAACTAAGGCTTGTTAACTGGAAAATGACGTCATGCAAACAAAAGCTGTTGAACAGTCAGACTATGGGCATTTTGACCTCTCACCTCACTTTTAAAAAAAATCATCAAAATTCAGGAAATCAACCAATTTTAATGAAATTTTCAGTATTCATTAATTAACGATCACTGAATATAATTAACCCATTACTTTATTATAAATCATGGTGAAAATGTATTATTTCGTGTCATTTGCGTAGGCAATAATAAAATAGCGTTGCAAAATTTTTTCATTTTTAAAACATGAACATTTTTCTTTGAAAAATAATTTGTCTTATTTAATATTCATTCTTTTAATAAGTTCATTCTTTCCGGATCATTTTTAATGTTTGAGTTATGACAACCTGTTCTGCATCAAATGAAAATACTAGTATCAGTTATATACTGCATGGAAATATCTCTTGGTTTATAAACACAAGACAAATCCCTTTTCTTAGGGAGTTTTATTCTTTATATAAACATTTCATTATAATTAGTTTTAGCTGAATAATTTGATAAGAGTTGCCAAAAAAAGTAAATGATGTTTCTTGATTTTTTTAAACAAAAAACACCTTAACGCGTGAATGTATTTTTTAATGAAAATAAAGCATTGTAGATGTTAATAAAATAAAAATCTTTTAAAATATAGTTCTCATATATTACAAAAAAGCCCCTAAATTCTGCATTAATAACGACCAATAGATTAAAACACTTTAATAAATTTATTTAATGAAATATAGTTTCTGAAAGAAAAACAATAAATTTTATTTTCAATAAAGTAACATTTTGGCCAAAACATTGTAATAAAATATAGTTTCTGAAATTGACAGTGATTTTTTAAAATATAATTTAAAATGTTATAAAACGAACACAATAATAATAAAACTATACTTTATTACAATGTTATAATAAATGATGTTTTTGGATTTTTTTTAACTTAAGCATGAAAGATTACAAATTCATTAAAGTAACACAAAATCAATAATTCAAAATAATTAATTAATAGAACATTTATTGAAATAAATTAAAATGCGTGTTTTTTTGCAAAACAAAGTTTTTATACAATATAGTAAAAATTTGTAATAAATTAAAACAATCATGTTTTTGGGGTGGAGGGGGGTGGGTGGATGAAACTTACTAATTAGTCTAAAATTGTATTTTTTTATCTTGAAATAAAATTCTAATTCATTTTTTTTAACTTGAAATTCAAACTTTATTCACGGCCATCGTAATATAATGCAATGTCTTATCTTTGAACGCCATGTTGGATTTTATAAAATTCTCTTTCGCATTTGACATCCATTAGAAAAGGAAATACGTTTGTAAGAAAGGAACAAGTTAATGATTTTCAAGTGAATGAATAATCCTTAGGAGAGTAGCCGTGTTCTTGGCAGGGGAATAAACTTACAATAGCAGGAATAAGTTAAATATGATTTAAAAGTGAATGAATAATCCCATGGAGTTGACTCTCTGATTACAGATAGACGCATGTGCGTTAAGTTACGACTCAATTCCGGTCCTGAATGATAGTGGGTTTAAGAACCACTATCAATGACATCACCAGAAAATCTCGACTTAGTTTACTATACTATACGATGGCCGTGCCCCAGGCCTTGATAAGTGGTGACCCATTATTAAAGAAAAAAAATAAAATTGGAGGGGTAGTTATCTTTCTACAAAATTGAATTTTAAAAAAAAATGAGAAA
This sequence comes from Sepiola atlantica, assembly GCA_963556195.1. Taxonomy (NCBI): domain Eukaryota; kingdom Metazoa; phylum Mollusca; class Cephalopoda; order Sepiida; family Sepiolidae; genus Sepiola; species Sepiola atlantica. Next base: position 52,711,833 of record OY744524.1, read on the forward strand.
AGGTAGTTATCTTTCTACAAAATTGAATTAAAAAAAAAATGGGAGGGGTAGTTATCTTTCTACAAAATTGAATTAAAAAAAAAAATGAGAAAAGGTAGTTATCTTTCTACAAAATTGAATTTTAAAAAAAATGGGAGGGGTAGTTATCTTTCTACAAAATTGAATTAAAAAAACAATTGGAGAGGTAGTTATCTTTCTACAAAATTGAATTAAGAAAAATGGGAGGGGTAGTTATCTTTCTAAAAAATTGAATTAAAAAAAAAATGGGAGAGGTAGTTATTTTTCTACAAAATTGAATTAAAAAAAAACTCTGATTAGGGTGGTGGATCCATTTTGATAAAAACAAAAAAACAACATTTTGTCTTTGCCTATTATTCAGCAAGTAGCAGCTGGTACATCAGAAAATTGCAAATTATGTTATTCAAAATCAGTGAGGGAACAAGATAAGTGATAGCTGGATTATCAGTGATATATATATAACGTTTTTTACTGATGTGTTACCACATATTAAGGTCCGGGGGCCATTCGAGGATAAGGGTTAAAGAGATCGTTAGTTGGACAATGATTGCCTCCAAAAATAATGGGTGGGATTGGCAAAAAAATACTTAAAAGGAATTGATTATCAAAGAGGACGGCTCAACAAATGGTTGTTCACATTTGACTTGAAGACGACTGTGGTCGTTTAGGTCACTGGATGAACCGTCTACTTGAAAATGGATAACGTAATAAAGCAAGAATGGTAGTTGTTAAAAGCAGCTGCAGCCGTAACTGGTGGCCACTGCTTCTTTATCAACTAATGTAAAAATTAAAAAATTGTGTATATAGAGATAACAAATTTTGACCCAACGGGTCACAGATGGTCTCATAATTTATAAATTAAAAACCATAAAAGCTTGAAAGTATTTGTGATTAAAAAAAATATAATAAAAGCAAAACAAAAACGCAAGTAAAACGACTCGCAAGCAACGCCGGGTAAATACAGCTAGTATAAACTAGGTTGGTGTTGTTTAACCTTTTCATGCATACTGTTGTCTCACAATAACGAATGAATTTTTATTTGACCAATTATATTTTTTTGGTGAAAATCAGAGACGTTGAGGAATATGTATAGCGACAAAGTTTACCCTTTAGTGCCCAAAATAAAAATGCTTAAAATCGTTTCTGCACATATAGCTTGATGCATACACTCACCTGAATTAATAAAAAATAAATAAAAAACATTTTAAGCCAATCAGATGCATTTCTCTGAATTTATGAAATTTGCTGTTTTGATCCACCCCTTGAGCATAAAAAGCCAGATTTTTCCTGCCAGATTGAGAAAGTTAATAATATCCTTTTTTGAACTCACGCACACACAGTCTTAAGCATACACACTCTGCCACTAATGCACACACATACGCAACGCATTAACTCTTTCACCCTGCCGTCTGCTCATAGAAAAAAAATGTATAAACTTATTCATTTTAATACTCCTTACATTTCTCACTGAACTTTCTACAATGAAAACAAATGAACATTGACTCTAATAATTTTTAATCAAATGAAAATTTTGTAATTAAGTGCAGAAGTTTTGACTACGATTTTTCAGACCCGTGGAAAATTCACAGCCCTTAACTCTCAAAATATGAACAAACATTCTGTTTTCCTATCTAAATAAACTTCCACATTTAAACATATATAAAATATCTCTTTTGTGAACTTATGCTTTTGTACTCATTATTTTGTTTGTGTTTATCATATAACATTACTCTTGCTCTCACATTTGAGTATTACCTAAAACTGTTTTCCTTAAAAATGTTTCTCTAAAACCGGCTCTCCCCAAAGATCGACCCCAACACGAGAACCCTAAAAAGAGTCCTCCAAATACGTTTTGCCTCATTATTAGTTGTTATGGGCCTTTTCAGAAGTCAGCTCAACTTGAAGGCATGTGGTTCAAGTACAAGTTAGATCAGGTACGCATGAAAGGGTTGATGCGCTTTTAAAATTGTGTACCTATAAACATTTACACAAAAAGTAAACCTGTATCTTGAAAACACAAAAAGACGGAAACCATTACTAATCATAGGTGTGGATGTTATGACATAAATGGGTATTAGGTTTTTAAGTCATTTTGTGTTACTTTTATTTCTTACAAGTTTCAGGTCACATCACAAACAAAATGCAATCTTTTTAGTGTTAAAATGTCGTCACCGACAACACAAAAACAACTTTATTTTTTATTAGCAGGCTTTGCCGGCTCGCTATTGCTTCGAAAAATTCGCTACTTGAAACATTAATTTAAAATAATAAGCATTTCATCCATAACTTTGTTGTAAAAACGAAACAAAATCTTCAGATTAATTATTTGTAATTTGGATAATTCCAAACGGTTCCAAAATAATCATATATTCACATCTGTTTCATTTCAGAAAGAACTATACAGACAGAGTCTGGATTTTACAGTTAAAAAAGATTCAAACAATATATTTAAACAATAAGGACACAACAATACAAAAGTCTTAGAATTATTTAACACTTATTTTGGTTCATTAACAAAATAGTGTCGTAGTCTAAACATACTTTTTTCTTTGGTTAAGGAGCACAGACGCACCATAATACTTAACTTTGGCCTGTAAACTTTAATCCTATCCAGACATAACTTTTGGAATTGACAGTTTAATGGTCAAAAAACCAATTTACGAATTTAGCACAGCTGGAAAGAAATCACAGCTGTGTATGCAGCAATACCACTATCATCACAACCATTGTGTAATATTTTCCGATCTTACAAAGTCGTCTGGGAAGTGGAAGGTCAAAAGTGTAGTATACTTAACAGTCTAGAAATCGAAAATAAAGCAAAATATGCAATAAATAACTTTTACCAAACAACAGAAAATTCAATATTCTATCTACCTGTATAGTTTTAAACTTTTGAAACTGTAAGTTTGGTGATTTCAAACTTTGGTTTGTTACTTTCACTTAGCCGATTTTGTTAATCAAAAATGGCCGCCAATTTTTCCCCCGAAGGTGGTTGCTAATTTCAAACTTAAAAGATAAAAAAAGCTTAACCTAAACCGACTGGAAACCACCCCATGACTTAGAATTAGTCGTACTGTAAGCCTTTTTTTTTTTTTTAATTTTATTATTAAATTTTCTTTCGTTTGGTAAAAGTTATTTCTTGAAACTGTCCAACACATGCCACAATGTAAAACAGACGTTAAACCGACAATGATGATGACGATTGTATATTTTTCTTATTTTCGATTTCTCAGCTGTTAACTATACTACATTTTTGCCAGTGGAAGAAATGGCATTCATTATTTAAAAAAAGAAAAAAATGTTTCAAATTTGTTTGCTTATTTTTAAAATTGTAAAAATTGAACTGACCCTTTTTATTCGTTTCAGCTGAATTTTTGAACACGAAAAAAAAAAAAAATGCAAATAATTTTTTTTTCCTAAGAAGCCTTCCACCCGACAACCTATTTCCACCTAGGCAATGCCGGGTAAATACTAATGAGACCACCCCCCCCCCTCACAATTCCGATACAATTACCGATTCCAGAAAATATACATACAGAATTTATCTCCCAGAGACAAAATAACATTTTTTGATTAACTGCTCTAAAACACTAGAATGAGAGCTCATTTTATGTTAAATTTATGTGTGCAACTGATCACCAACTCTAAATTCTTAATTATTTTTTTATTTTCAGGGTGTTCACTAAAAGAAGTAGAATGTCATTTTTTTAGGAGAAAGCGGGAGGGGAGGGGGTTGATTTAGCGGTGTCCAGATGAAATACTTTGTAGATACTGCATCCTTATGAAATACTTTGTAGATACTGCATCCTTATGAAATACTTTGTAGATACTGCATCCTTATGAAATACTTTGTAGATACTGCATCCTTATGAAATACTTTGTAGATACTGCATCCTTATGAAATACTTTGTAGATACTGCATCCTTATGAAATACTTTGTAGATACTGCATCCTTATGAAATACTTTGTAGATACTGCATCCTTATGAAATACTTTGTAGATACTGCATCCTTATGAAATACTTTGTAGATACTGCATCCTTATGAAATACTTTGTAGATACTGCATCCTTATGAAATACTTTGTAGATACTGCATCCTTATGAAATACTTTGTAGATACTGCATCCTTATGAAATACTTTGTAGATACTGCATCCTTATGAAATACTTTGTAGATACTGCATCCTTATGAAATACTTTGTAGATACTGCATCCTTATGAAATACTTTGTAGATACTGCATCCTTATGAAATACTTTGTAGATACTGCATCCTTATGAAATACTTTGTAGATACTGCATCCTTATGAAATACTTTGTAGATACTGCATCCTTATGAAATACTTTGTAGATACTGCATCCTTATGAAATACTTTGTAGATACTGCATCCTTATGAAATACTTTGTAGATACTGCATCCTTATGAAATACTTTGTAGATACTGCATCCTTATGAAATACTTTGTAGATACTGCATCCTTATGAAATACTTTGTAGATACTGCATCCTTATGAAATACTTTGTAGATACTGCATCCTTATGAAATACTTTGTAGATACTGCATCCTTATGAAATACTTTGTAGATACTGCATCCTTATGAAATACTTTGTAGATACTGCATCCTTATGAAATACTTTGTAGATACTGCATCCTTATGAAATACTTTGTAGATACTGCATCCTTATGAAATACTTTGTAGATACTGCATCCTTATGAAATACTTTGTAGATACTGCATCCTTATGAAATACTTTGTAGATACTGCATCCTTATGAAATACTTTGTAGATACTGCATCCTTATGAAATACTTTGTAGATACTGCATCCTTATGAAATACTTTGTAGATACTGCATCCTTATGAAATACTTTGTAGATACTGCATTCTTATGAAATACTTTGTAGATACTGCATCCTTATGAAATACTTTGTAGATACTGCATCCTTATGAAATACTTTGTAGATACTGCATCCTTATGAAATAATTTGTAGATACTGCATTCTTATGAAATAATTTGTAGATACTGCATTCTTATGAAATACTTTGTAGATACTGCATTCTTATGAAATACTTTGTAGATACTGCATTCTTATGAAATACTTTGTAGATACTGCATTCTTATGAAATACTTTGTAGATACTGCATTCTTATGAAATACTTTGTAGATACTGCATTCTTATGAAATACTTTGTAGATACTGCATTCTTATGAAATACTTTGTAGATACTGCATTCTTATGAAATACTTTGTAGATACTGCATTCTTATGAAATACTTTGTAAAAAAAAAATTGAATGTAATTTGCTTTTTATGTTTAAAGCTGAAACATCCAGTAAATAACTTTAATTGGCTTCATATGACGAAAACTTGGAGCATTTTAACATGGAGTGACCACGTGCCGTACAAAGTTTGCAATATATTCCCAAAGAGCTTGTAGAGAAATTCTGTAAAGCAGCATCTCCATTCTTTTTTTGATAAGCCTTGGAGGCCTGGCCTTTATCATTTTTTGAATTACCGTCTGTAAACAGAAAATGTTTTTTGTTTCTGGACAGAGCACGAATTGCATCATTGCAATGATCAAATATTTGTGTAAGGGAAGGGTAGTTTGTGCCTACTCCGTAGTTAATTTCACTTCTTAAGACAACTGACAATTTTTCATACATAATATGACTGACCAACAAAAAACCTGGGGTTTCATCTTCAAAAAAATCTATCCGATATGAAGTTTTTAATTCAGACAAATCCGCTCTGACCTCAGCAGACACAAATTCAGGGTCATATTGAGGAGAAGTGGAAATAATCTGTTTGAATATGTCATTTATTATAAAGGAAACATCCAAGAATTCTTTGGTTAGCAAGTCCACAGCCACAGTGTAATTGTCATCTTCCAAGGTCAGATGGGAAACCAATTGCAAGGCATAGTCACTGAAATATTCCTTAAATAAGGCCAATTTTATTTTGCCGGACTTAACAGTGTCAGTGCAGTTTTTGAATTGAGCAATAACATTTTTGTATTCAAACTTGGAAGGGTTTATCCTACTAAAGGTTGCACACTGCAATTTGGGGATAGAGAGCAAGGGTACCGGGGCAGTTTCATTTTTCTCCGAAGTGGTGAATTCTTGAACAGAGTTTTCAATGTCGGAAAGATGATCATTAATACAAGCTCGAAAGCCAATCTCCTTTTTCTGCTCTTCCACAAACCCAAACTCTCCTAAATTAAGTTCTGCCTTAATACACAGTCCTTTAATTTTATCATTCAAGGAACTTCCACAAGCAATTCTTTAATGATGCCATCTTCTCACAGAAAAGTCCTTTTTCTCAATCCTTCACGCTGTTCACACATCTCTATGTTAAGGCCAATATCGTCCTTTAAAATATTTCTGGAATCCACGAGCGCCCTTACACCTTTAAAAGCCTTGAAATTTTCCATTTTACAGGTTTAAATGCCTTTTTTTGGGGGGGGGAGGGAGGAAGGGGCCAAGGGGATCGTTTGCCTTACAAAATTAAAGTGTGTCTGAAATGGTTATATATATATATTTTTTTTCTTCGAAATAACACGTAATAATTATTTTTTAAGCACGTGTATGATGTCTTAAATAGACAAAATTATTTTGTTTGTTTTTTTGAAACAAAAAATATGATTTTTTTTTTAAAAGAGTCACATGCGCGGATAAGTTTTTTTTTGTTTGTTTTTTCAGTTGGTGTGCGTGTGATATTTATATATATATAGTTCCTTATATATATATATATATATATATATATATATATATATATAGATATATATATATATATATATATATATATATAGATATATATATATATATAGATATAGAGAGAGAGAGGGAGAGAGGAATCCTTATGATCTTCCTTTTTCGCCTGATAAATATATCCTCCAGTCTTCGATTTTTCCTTTCTTTCACAACAAGCAGCTAAACATAAGCTTAGTTTTGCAAAATATAATGTTTTAGCAAGAGAACGGTTCAGTTTCGCTTGCTGAAGTCGGAAAATGCTGAAAGAAAGATTGAACACACAGAAGACAGAGATAAAGGGAAATATGTATAATATTGTTAAATTAAATAATACATAAAAGTCTTGCAAAACTAATTGAGTCTGCGGCTTTAAGAAATCCAACTAAAAATAAAAGTTCTTTAACGTCCAAGAAAATTAGACAGGCCCCTGAATTTCTCAGGTTCCAATAGTCATATTCAAAATAAGGAGAAATATTCCTTACTTGTTGTCAGGACAGGATCATAAGTTTTTTTTTTATCCAGCCCGCCAAAATTAAGTGTCTGTTGATTGGTCAAAAAAAATCGTCTTGGCCAATCAAAGGGGAATTTTCAGAACAAAAGGGGTGTCGTGGCGGACAAGAAGAGAACCACTCAGGAGAAAGAGAGGCAATCATTTTTTTTTATAAAATATGGAGTATTTAAAATAAAAATTGGAGTATTTAAAAAACATTTGAGTATTTGAGAAAAACATTCGAGTATTTGAGAAAAACATTCGAGTATTTGAAAAAAAAAATGGAGAAATAGTTAAAAATGTTTTAAAAAATAGAAAAGTACTTTTAAATTATATTGAGGAAGGGAAAATGTTGGTGCATTGAAAAAGAAAAAAAAACACTTGGTAAAAATTCTATTTCTATCTTAGATGAGATGTTTTTATCCTTGAAGGTGAATTGTTTTCAAATGCTTTTTGTTCAGATATTCAAAAGCCTCCTCCCTTAAATGATAAATAATAAAAGGAAGCTCGGTACCGCACAATGGCTGCCAGCACCTGAAGCATTTAATAGTTTGTGTTGCGATTTGAAATAATTGCATATTTTACACCAATACAAAAATTACCAGTATTCAAAACAATTGTAAAAAGTAAGAAACCAAAATGTCCGGTTTCCAACTGCTTATTTTAAAGGCAAATTTGGACATTGTGCAATGACTTTTTCAAAGTATTTTCAGATTTCGTTATATGCCTTCACAAAATTAAGCAAGGCGAAGTGGGAAAGTAAAAACAAATTGTAGGGGGTGGGGGTTCAGAGAAAGAGAGAGAGGAGGACCGAGGAGGAGGGAAACAGAAAGACCGAGGGGAAAGAGAGAAACCGAGGAGGAAGGCAAGAGAAAGCGAGAAGAGGGGGAAAAGAGAGAGAAGACGGAGAGAGAGTGAGGCATGGAGATTGAGAAGAGAGATAAGCAGTACATATCTTTTCCTGAAACAAAGCCATAATGTATTTCCTTTCTCGGCAAATACATGTAACAAATTGAAAACAAGGTCGTCATTTGCTGTCGGCTTTTTTGATTCTCTAAAAATTGTAGTGTAAATTTAAAGTCAACAAGATTAAAACAAAATTAGAAAGTGGAAAATTTCATGAAAAGTTTTAAAATTAGGACTATGTGGCAGCGTGTACATGGCAGACACGATCGATTCTGCCTTTTTAGGTGTACGACGTCAGAGTGATCAGATGTCTTTTCGAAATCTATCACTCTGACAGGCATGGGTTGGAAAATTGCAGTTCATGTCGATAGACATTGCAGTAAATTATGAAAAAAGTAAAGTAAACCTCAGAAGAAAATAATGGAGTTATTTGTTGTTCTCCCATTATTATAGCTACCAAGGGGGAAAAAGAGAAAGAAGCCGAGGATGTCACTATCCAATGAGCCAACTGCTACATACCAATGAGAGACGAGGTACTGTTTCTGTCCACATAAACGGTGATGCTATACTTAGATGGGTAATGTGACATATAAGCACACTTAAATAAATAATAAATTGTTAAAAAAAAAAACACCAGTAGTTCAAAAACAAAAAAACAAGAGCGAACACACAGACACAAAGTAACTCGTTGATCCTACTTTAATTTAATCATGCCCATTCCGTATAATCATCAGCAGCATAAGCTCCCTTACTACCTAACCGTGATAAACACATACGCGCAAGCGAGAAGCTTGTGCATTTCAAATTACAGAAAAACCAGCGTCTGAGATGGACAGAAGGAAAAAGAAAAAATAACGGATAAATCAAGACGCTGAAATCAGGAGAAAAATGAAAAGTCTTCAGTTCCTGAAAGATCTCCACCAAGAAAGGTGTAAAAATAAATAGCTCTTCCCAAAAGGCTTAAGAAAATACATGTTGAACCAGTTGGATCTTGACGAAATATGAACAAAGCCGAAGTTGACGATACGAAAGAAACATATTTGAAGCCGATGATCTACTGACATCAAATGATAAGCGGCGAATATTCCGGATAGAGTGACTCAGCGGAATACACCCCAAAACCAGAAGATTCTACGATGAGAGAATTTGAAATTACAAAATCAACATGAAAACACGAATGACATTCCTGCGATGAATCGAAACAAAAAAAAGAAGTTAAATGCAAAGTAAAAAAGGCACTTTCCCATTCAGATAAGTGACATTTCTTATATTGCCAAAAACATACAAATGCTTCAAACCATTTATTTTATTTTTATTTTCTTGTTCCTATTTAAGCCCTGTTTACCTATGGCAAGAACTCATTGGTTATTTCAATAAATGTTATATGCATTTAGAAATTCATCGTGTTTGTTATTCCCACATGTTGTCATTTTCGTAAATATTCAAACCTGAGAAAAAACAAATTTATAGTTTTTCTTATAAACGGAATCATTGTGTATTCCATTCGCATCACATACTTCCCCTGTTATGTGATAAAACAATCAGAGGACATACCGTTCGTAACAGTAACCATTTGACCAGGTGCTTCATCCAGGTGTATAAAGAAATTGCTGGGCATATAAACGATAACATACTGGCATCCTGTCAGGATGTTCAGCATCTTATCCAGACAGACTAATTATCATTTTTGTCACATTACGAATATTTAAATATTAATATAAAATCTCATTTTTTCATTTAATACAACAATTTGTTAGGAAGATATTCGTCATTTTCATTTGCGGGGTCTGCAGCCATTATGCTTGAGCCACAACTGTATACATGTGCATAAATAGTTAAGTTTATACACACCCACACACACACACACACAACCTACCTGCCCTCCGGGCAACAATTAATTGGAACGAGGGTATAGTTAACTAATATATTTTTAACACTAACCTTAAGTCCAACTGGGAAGGTCGTAAAACCACAGATAATCGCCTAAAAGAGTGCCTCCCACTCCCCCCCAAAAAATTACACACAGAATAACGCACAATTTACGTTAAATCTATATAAAACTGATCCATCACTCCAAATTCTAAAATATGTTTTCTTTCTTTTCGTTTAACACAGTGTTCACATGTAATCGCCTAAAAAAGCAGAATGTAATTTTTTTGTGGTGAGGGGGGGAGGGAGTAGCGGAGTGTGTTAATCTGCAAATTTACCCATATTTTATTTTTAAAAATCTTATATTTTTTAACTGTACGTCCTTTTCTTATTTTATTTTTCAGCAATTGAGTTTAGTTGTTTACTTTTCCCGTGAAAATTAAATAGCCTCTTTAAAATTATCTAATTTAATCTTTTTTTTTATAAATAAAAAATATTAAAAGTTTTAGTATTAGTGTAGATTAACACCCTCAGCCCCCCCCCCAATGAGATTCTACTTTTTTTAGGCGATTACGTGTGGATACTCTGCAAAACCTGGCAGCAATAAAAAACAACGAAATTATTTTACAATTTAGAGTGAGACATCAGTGTTGCATATACATTTAATGTAAAATGATCCTCCGTATTCGGACTATTCTAGGGGTTTATGGTAGTTAACTTTTTCTTTTTTTTTTGCTATTGGAGATAAATTATGTGGGTTATTATTTGGGGGAGATGTCCACTCTTTTAGGCGATTACGTGTGGTTTTACGATCTTGCAAGTCGGACTTAGGGTTAGTTTTTGAAAAATATATTAGTTAACTGTTAATTGTTGTTTCATGTAAACATACGCATGCTTAAACTTGACCGGAAGTTATCATTCAAATGTTAAAATAATCATTTTAAATGTTAAATGTTTTTCATAAAATCGTTGGAATTAATATTACTACTACGAATAATAATAATATTAATATGAACAAAACTTTTGAATGAAAACAAAAATAAATTGTGCAAAATATTGATTTATTATAGAGTGTTTATAAAATTATTATGCTAATGAAGCATCGGGATGAATGTGTTTACGCAGTGTTGGGTACATATAATGTATTTGAAAACACTAAAATGTATAATTGAATTAAATAAGTGTAACGTGTTTTGATATAAACATAGTTAAGTTAAATGGAAAAATATTTCGCATTTATTCATAATTATACATAATATAAATTAAATTTATATAGATCAAAATGATTCCTTTAGGGACCGAATTTTAATTACGAAAACAAACTCAATACTTAGCATTAAATAGAGCTTATACATATATATTTATTTAAAAATCTATTATATAATTTTATAATAATTTATACCAAAACTTGATGACTTAGTTTGGCTATAAATTGTTATAAAATGATATAAATTTTGAAATAAATAAATATATGCATAAAATATATATATTACTTTATTTAATATTTATACCTGCAGACAAGCTTGTTTCGTTTTTATTAAGACGAATCAGTATGGCTATATACAGCTGACTGTATGACTTGAACTTCGGATCTTAGTCCCCATTGATTGTTAAGATCCGACGTCTTAGTCGTTGTGCCAACAAAGATGAGAACGAAACATACTGTAGATATCATTACGTTACATTAGGCTTCTAAGAGTGTTCAATTTCAAAGAAAAGAACTTTGCATTATAGCTTGACAGGAACTTTTATCCTTTTCATCAGAGTAATCGTCCCATCAGGAAGCAAATACTTACTATTTTTAATTCATATTTATAGCCATACACAAGTTGGTTTCGCTTTCATTAAGACTCATCAGTGTGGTCCTAGTCGTTGCACCCACCAATACATCTTCAAATATGAAAAGGAAATATACCGTATATATTATTACGTTACATTAAACTTCTAAGAGTGTTTACTTCCAAGGGAAAGAACTTTGCATCATAGTTGGACGGGAAAATTTATCCTATATATATATCTTTCTCTCTCACTCACTCACACATAAAATAAAAAACATGTCTTGATAAAGACGAAAGGCTTAGCTTTGATCTGTCTATGTAAGTGCGAGAGTGGAGGTTACTATTTAGTGAGTGAATCGAATCTCCAGGACTGAATTATAACACTGAATCTCTTATCAATGAAACTGATAATTACACATTAAAATATTATTTGATATTAATCAAATATATATTGAAATTGTCCGCCGATTTCTCGTGCGACACATTATTTTTTTTATTATTATTTACTATTAATCGATTTATTGAAATAAAAAAATGCAATAGCATAAAGTACTAACACACACTTTAAAAAAATCCAATTTAAAAAATTATTTAATTACAAAACTGAATCCACCAAAATTCATTTCGGCTTTTTCATTAACAAATCAGTCATTTTAATATTTTGTTAATAGGTGAAGAAAATAGATTGAATTACTTTGTGAATCGTCAGAATTTGAAATGAATTTGGAAGCATTTGAACTGTCTAAAAGAAAGACATTTCTGGCTTTAAAATTCTTAGCAAATCTTCAAGTATTAAAAGATTGAAAGTTTTGGAAGCTTTTTACATCCAATAATTTTATAAACATAGATTAAACCAACATTACCATAACAAAATTAGTTATAGTTTAATAACAATTTGGTTCAATTAATACTGATTAATTATAATTAATCAGTATCAAATGATACTGTAATAATTAAATCTAACTTTCAAAATCCTTTTTCTTAAAATAAAAAATGAAATTTAATTTATAAAATGGCATAATAAAAATAAGGCGAAACAAAAATAAAAAGACTAGATTCAGCTATTTTTTTCAAAAAGCTTACATGCAAAATTATTTTTTCTTTTTCTAATTTGAAAATGAGTGCAAACAAAGTGAATGATTATCAGTTCCCAGTCGAAAGTATAATATGGCTAAATGACCGACTAAAAGGTGTCAATCGTTCTTAGAAAGCAGAGCATATTGTTCCAAAATGTCAGACACAGATAGACAAAAAAAGCAATAGGGAGGTAGGTGAATCTCCAGTACCAAAGTGAAACACTCAATATAAGGAAATAAACTGAATTTTAATTGTAACGATCGAAAGTGTCAGAATGAAGAGAGACAAAATAAGGTGAGGAATTGAAACGGAAACATCAAAATAAATCATTGCTTCATTGTGAATTTGTTCTGAAAAAATAAACACATAAGATCAATTTTTAGCAGTGATTTACTGACATGCAATGCCCTCCAAGGACAAGTTTGACACAAGGCATTTAAATGGGGTTGCCTAGTTCGAAGACAACAGGGTCAAGATCTTCTATAAATAAAGTAAAGTCAGTCAGATTCTCAAGTTTTTTTTTCATTGATACGTTCATTTCTACAAAATAAATATTTCATTTTGAATAGGCAGTTCTTCTTGTGGATCGTGGTACCATTTTCAGAATAATAAATGTAATTCACTTTAATTCCTTTTAGAAATTACTTTTTCTGATTAGGACTATTTTTAAGATGGATGTCATCTTTGTTATCAGCAGAAAATGTATCTATTAAAAGTAATACTACTAATAATACATTGCATTCATTAGTAGGAATTCCAGGGTGCCTTCTACATCAATCTGTATAAGTTACTGTTAATAATAATAATAATAATAATAATAATAATAATAATAATAATAATAATAATACTCCTTTTGAAATAATAAATCTATGTCAGGGTCAATACTATTAACAAAAAAAATACTCTTCTTCCGTAAAAATAATTGTTATTGCTTGAATATTTATTCTTATATTTATTCTTTAAATAAATAAACGAATATGTCTTATAAAAAATAATTGTCAGCTAAATATTCTTCAAATAAATAAAACAAATCTCATTTTTTGAAATGTATTCATTTAAAGTTGTACTGCTTTAGTCGTCAGGAAGACATGATTCGATTTTTGAACAATTCTTTTTTAAGTGGGTAAAGTCGGATTTTTTTTTACTTTAGTAACATCAGATTAATCACAAATCACTATTTTGCTGACCGGATGATCTCATTAAAAAAAAAAGAAAAAAAAAAGAAAAAAAAGAAAAAAAAAAAAGGTGTATGAAAGATGATAACATACGTACGAACATAAAATGCCTTAACAGATTTATTATAAAGATAGTTAACATTATTATTAATAATATAGAAACAAAAGTGCAACAAATTAGGAAATCCCTTAAAACTTTGCAATTTTCCGTTGCATCACAAGGCGGCACAGTTATTTCATTACCTGGTACCTATCTGGGAATACTGCTTTTGTTTCCATTAACTCCATACACAAGATAAGTTTAATTCCGGGTAAGAAATTTATTATTATTATTATTATGAATTATTAACTTAAAAAAAATAAAAATTCAGATATTTATTTTTCCAGTTGTGAGATGTCACATCATGGATTATCATCTGTAAATAAATTATTTAAATAAAACAGTTTCAAAAAAAAAAATGTAAACATTGATTTGTAAAACTAAAATTTTAAACAATATTTGAATTACTTTTTTTATTATTTACAAAAAAAATAAAAATAGTTAACTGTTACACGTGTGTGTATGTGTTTTTTAAAAACTTATTTAAAAAAAGAAAAGAATATTTGTAAGATGTGAGTGTATGTGTGCGTGTGCTATATGTTTTTTCTGTTGTACAACACACATAATAATGCTCAATAACAAGTAGAGCGGTATATTTATTTAGTATAAATTTTGATGCATACAAAGATATGGCTACATATGTGCATACATGTTTCGGCTAAAGCCTAAGATGACTGACACTTCGTCAGGTCAAATATTCAATCAAAAATGATTGTCAATTCATAGAAAATCCTATATAACTTTTTAAAGCATTGTTTCATTGAATTAATTTAAAAAATATTATTAAAAAAATCTTACCGCTTTTTAAGTAAATTGTATCCTAATAAAAAACAACCTAATAATTATTTCATAAAAAAGCATAACAAAATGATGACGTCATCGTTAATTTACTTCAAAGTCTGAACCTCTCGCCAATTGCCTTGTTGTTTTCTGCTGTTTAGGTATGGCCTTCTCTCACTCACACACACTAAAAAATTCCCAAAATTTTATTTTTGATTAAATCTGTCATCATGGTGACTGTCAAAAATGAAATAAATAAATCATTAGAAGGTTGTATTTCAACAGTTAACTCCTTAAATAGAAGAATGATTAAGTCACAAATTGACAAATTCCTTATTGAAATAAAAGTGCCATAATTCAATGAGAATAATTAATCTTTACACAAGTGAATGAATGATTTCCTTAGAAAGAAAAAAATACTAAATAAAAAATCGAAACTGAACCGAAGAAAAAAAAAAATGAAACCAGCAATATCGAAACTAAAATTGTTATATTGTCCAATTCTAATATATGTGTGTGTGTGTGTGTGTGTGTGTGTGTGTGTTTGATACATATGTGTGATATATATATATACATATAAATGTGAGATACATACATGTGTGTATATATATATATATATCTATATACTACTAAACTGTGAACTTTGCTTGCTTGTCGACCGTGCACACTGGATGATGTCATCGTTTTGTGACATCATCCATTAAAACAGGTGAGAATAACGCAACTAAAGGATAATGTCATCCATTAAAACAGAGATGGGTGATAACTGTGCACTATAGATGACATCACAAAATGATGATGCCATCCATCAAACTAGAGATGAGGGGAGGGGAGATCCTTTACTACTCTTTATCTAGACGAACCATGACCCCGAAGTTCATGGATTGTCTACTAGACGAACCGTCGACCCTTGGGGGGGGGGGGGGGTAGTATACAAAAATGTGACAGAGATAGTGTGTTTCAAAAAGGGAAAAGCATAATTTCTTGAAGGTAGTGATTTCTGGTTTCTGCTAAAATTCAAAGTGATTGCAAAGTGTGACTGTTTGACAAGACAGACAAGCAACGACTCTTACAGCTGATATATATATTTCTTTTTTATTGTTTTCGTTTTACAGAAAAGCATGGTGGTATGTGGTTCTACGTGCTTGTACTTACTGACCTTACAACGGATTACGAAGTAACACTCATCCAGCCAATCTGCATGAGCGTCGGTCAGTTTCTGTGCCAATCGTTGGCGTTGCTCTTCGCTGATGGATGGCTGAGAACTATTCACCAGCGAACTGCAGCGTTTTTTACACATGATTTGCTGTAGCACAAGAAAGGAAAGAGTCATGAAAAATAGGCACTTTTTTGTTTTTAATTGATAGAGAGGTAAAGATAAGGGGAGATAATTGATACAATAGAAGAAGAGATTAAAATGATATGAAGACAATATTGAAAAGAAAAATAAAGAGAGAGAAGGAAAAAAAGAGTTAAAAAATTTTTTACAAGCATAATATATATATTTATTTAGTATAAATTTTTACTTATGCAAACATTTTTCGTTACATGTGAGCAGACGGGCCAATTTTTCAGGATGGAAACGAAAAAGAAAATTATTTTTAGAAGAAACTGTTGGAAACACGCAAGGAGCAAGTGACCACATGACTGGAATAATTTTAAATTGAATGTTTGGATATAAAATTATTGGCCTCTCTTTCTCATATATATATACATATAAACTTTTACTGATTTGCACTTGTCTACAGTATTCGATGCCTTATCAGACAGAGTTTAATATTAGATTAAAAAATAAGTGTTTTTAAAAAATCTTATTACCATGGTTTCATGCGATCTTCAGATGGTCCAATCTCCGAATTTGGAATTGTAAATCCGATTCCAAATTCAGAGATTGGACTATCTGATGATCGCACGCGAAACCATGGTACCGGTATAAAAAACAACTTATGTTCAATGTAATTAATATATAAAGGTAATTTATAGAAGGCAATACAATGCAGAGGTGTAATAGAATAAACACGAACGGAAGCAAATTTTTTTTATATTACAATCTAAAATTATATATAAAAAATTATATTAATAAAAGATGGAAACTGCAAAACTCATTCCACCTGTACATGTCTTAATTTTCTTCAGTTCGTGTTTATCCGTTACACCTCTGCATTGTATTGCCTTCTATAAATTACATATACTAAACAATGCTTCAAGCAAACTACATTAACCTATTTATATATATTACATACACACATGTGAATGTCAATTATATGTATACACCTCAAGAAAGCCTTGCATGTGCAAACAAAGTACTTATAAATATTTAAGGAAAAGTTTAAGTTAAAGAACCAAAACAATTTAAGATATTCCCAGAAGATCAAATAATACAAAAAATTTTAATTAACAAACTAGATATTGTGAATCCTCAGGATATAATAAATATTGCAGATGAAAATAACTCACAGCTCAATGGTTAACAGGTCATGTTAAACACAGCTTTCATATCATAATAGGTAGATTATAAAATTTATGACAATAAATTAAATTTTTTAATATTATAACCAAGTTCTGAAAATTAACACTTAACAATGTTTATCCATATGTACATGCGTTTCAAAAAATCTTTTTATTATCATTATTACATCAGAGTAAAAGTTTTCATCATCAGCATATAGACTTCAATTTGTCTTCAGATAATTTCCATTGGATATATTCACAATCAGTTTGAAAACAACAGTGTCCGAATAAAGAGAGCAAATAAAACATTTTTTTCAATAATGAGGATAAGCAAAAACACATGAAATTTACAAGAAAATCACAAATGCTATCGATGACAATATATCTTTTATATATTTTACACAATATTATTTTTAATGGACATGTATGTGTAGGCAAATATCGTTTCAAGTGAAAGGTTAGAAACAGAAAATCCAGAAATATAAGTATGTGATCACTTGAAACCATTGTCGACATAACCGCTCGGCCATATGACCTAACAGTTATTCGAATGTTGAAACACTGTAGACATTATAAAGCGCTCACTTAATAACAGGATTTGCCTACACAATCACGTGCGTCCACTAAAAGTTTATTAAAAATACTGTCGGAAATATATTCCATTGTTTACATATACATATATATAAGCAAACATTGTTTCTTGTTCGTTGAATCATAAAGTGTTTTTTTCACGAAGAATCGAAAACGTTCGTAATACATATGGAAAATACATTAATTTTTTTGATTTTTAACCCAAAAAAGATCATTAGAAAAATAAAAACAGGTATAATTAAGCAGAGAATTCTGTTATTTTTAACAATGTTTGATTAAATGAAAAATGCTGCTTACATTCAGGAAATCAACCAATTTTACTGAAATTTTCAATATTTATTAATCAACATCACGGAATATAATGAAACCATTATTTTTTTTTTAAATCTTAGTGAAAATGTATTATTTTTTAAAAAGAAAATACACCTTTACTAAAGTTATATTTTTATATATTAATAAAAAAAAATGCATGATTTTTTAAATGTTGTTTATGTAAATAAAGCATCGTAAATGTTAACAATTAAATTTTTTTTCAAAATATTTCGTATATATTACGAAAAAGGCCCGTAAATACTGTGTCAATAAAATCACTATAACTCGAAGAAAAATTAATTTTTTGAATTAGCGATATTATTATTGAATAAAGCATTGTTTAATCAATATTTTCACAAAAAAAATAATATAATTGCAAAAAATATTTCATGTGATTTTAATGATTAGAGTTTTTGGAAAAATAAAAAATGCAACATAATTATATTTCCCTTTCATACGTGAACATGGCATCATCAGCGCAAGAAATTTTTTTTTTTATAATCTTGAAAATAAACCAAAAATTGACAAATTTGAGATCCAGGAACTTAACGAAAAAAAGAATTTAAAAAATTGAATAATTTCTACTAACGATGAACTTTCATTAGTATGGTAGCCCCGTTCTGTAATAACCAGGTGGGATTAGCCTTCCAACAATAACTCACTTTTACACCGCACTCAAATTTTTTTTTTTTTTAGAGATTCAACAATTTCGTTTATTTCACAATTCATCGTCAATTATTTAGAAAGATTTGTATTTGTTTTGTCTTTTTTTCATTAATAAATATTAAGTTAAAAACAATTATTTATTAATAAATAAAGAGAATTCAAACATGACATTTTCTTTCAAAATTGAATTCTGTTTATCAATAAATAACTGTTTTAACTTTTTTTTCAATGAATAAATTGTCAGTG
The DNA here is from genome assembly GCA_963556195.1 of Sepiola atlantica. Classification (NCBI taxonomy): domain Eukaryota; kingdom Metazoa; phylum Mollusca; class Cephalopoda; order Sepiida; family Sepiolidae; genus Sepiola; species Sepiola atlantica. The sequence goes on from OY744524.1 coordinate 52,731,035, forward strand.
TAGTCATTGACTTTAATTTACTTTTTCACACTTAAAATAAAAAAATAAAAACTCTTTATTTTTAAAAGAATCAATGTAATTTATCGTTACAACACATTAAGAATAAATCGAGTAACTAAAGTTTTAAATCATGTAAAAAAAATTGATAAAATTGACGCAGTTCGTAACGTAAAAATATTTTTAACATTTAAAAATAGTTTTATTTCAAATTCTAAGGAAAAAAATTGGTAAATAGACGTCATCAATAATTTCAGAGTATTACGAAATCAAAAACAACCATAAAATGAGATCTTTATTGCGTACACTCATAAATAATTAAATAAGCATTTCCTTTTTTATTATAACAAAATAAGGGTACTTAAATTTGTTTATAACCTTAAAAAGAATAAAGAAATTAATGGATAATAATTTTTCAACTTCTATAAACTATTATTACATTTTTATATATAAAGTTAAAAATGATAAATTATGACATTTTTGTCTTCCATATATTTTGCATAGCGATAGTCAATTTGTAAACAAAGTCCTTTTCCGATGAACTTATGGCGGATTTTACTCATTTATCACATTTGAAGGGATAATTTTGCTAATTTTTAGTCAAACGTGGGATTTATTTTTTTTTAATTCAGTTTCTTATGACTTTAATTTAATAATTAGCTTTGAAATAGTTCCCAAAAACATATATTTATCTTTTAAGGGATTTTTACAAGTAATTTTTTCAAAGTTCAAAATTCATTGAATTTTTGGGGTTTTTGACCGTCGTAATTGCATATTTTATTATAATTTATTTTTCACACGTAAATATGCAGTTTTTTTCGTTTAGAGATTAAGTTTAGGCTTTTATCTTTCAAACACAATTCAAGTTTACACGGAAACTAATTAAATAATTAATTGTTGTAAAGGTCATGATTGGCATAAATACGAAACTAACATAAAGGGAAGTAATCAGGTATTGACTATATACGAAAGTACGTATATAAGACGGGCAGTCATATCTGGAAGACGAGAGAAGAGTAAACGTCTCTACTTCCTACCGGATCCCTGTTAAACGCAAACCACTCGGCGTATTCTTAATTTAGTATGTCCTATGTATCTTAGGATATAACATTAATGATAAGCGCTTTTTAATAAGCATAGTCCGTACAAGAGGCCGACATTTTTGCACATACCTAATATATACATACATATATATATATATATATACATACATACATGACAATAAATATTTAAATGAGACTTATTTTAGTATTTAAATATTTATTATTGTTATAAAGCTCTATCTTAAATGATCACAAGCCCTTTGTTTGTGTCATCTTGTATCGGTTCTGTTTCAATTCCAAGAGTCTGTTTCAATTCCAAGAGGTTGATCATGAGTTTATTCTACTACCTTGTTTTGATTTCTTCTAAAGAAAGTGAGAGTCAAAACATCAGCAGAATAATAGTTAAGAGGGGAGAGAGAGGAAGTGACAAGAAAAAGAGAGGAAGCAACAAGAGAGAGAGAGAGAGAGAGAGAGAGAGAGAGAGAGAGGAAGAGACAAGAAAGAGACAGATACGAGAGATAAGAGAGAGATAGGTAGACAAATAGAGAGGTAAAGAGTTTTTCTCTTCTCTCTGCGATAGAGAGAGATAGAGAGAGAAAAAGAGAGAAGGTAACAATTTTTTTTTTTTTTAATTATTTATTCATTTTGTTCTTGTTAATTTAACAACAAAAAAAAGTAAAAATAAAAGATTTAAATTAAAAGATATTTTCTTTTCAGAATTTCGTTTTTCAATCGTTTCTAGAACAAAAAGCGTCCCAACACAGAAACTCTTGAATTATGACTGCCGCCAGGTAAAAAGAAACATGGGGTAAAGAACTGGATTCTTTTCAATATAAACATCTTCAGGGCAATTCTTCAACACAATAACATCGGATTCCATTTTCTGTTTGAAACATTTCAAATGAACTGATTTTGACGATAAACCGTGATAAAACCACACACACACACACACACACACACCCCCACACACACACCAGTTTGTTGTGATAAAATCTCAGAGGCAGATTCTTAAATTCTAGAAGTGTTCATCTTTCTCTAGAAAAAGAATTCTCAGATTTAATCTCACCTATGTAAATACATTATTTCTATTATTGCTGTTAAACCAAAAAATAAGGCAAAAAAAAAAAAAATCCAACTGAATTAGTGATTTTTATTTAATACCAAGATACTTATTTGAAATTGATTTATTTATTACTAGCTCAGGGGAAATATAAAATAATGATTTAATTTAATAAAAAGAAATATTCAATTCAGAAAAAAACAAAACATAAAAGCACCCATTTCACTGTAACTAAGTTAGGTGATCAAAATAGGATTTAGCCATGTTTTTTTATATGAAGATAAAAAATAATTGTTATAAAAATATTTTTTTTAGAAATAACTAAATAGAAGCGAGTTATTTAAGTTTTAAGCGGGGGGGGGGGGGGGCTAGGCTTCCTTCCGTAAAGGTTTAAACCCCCCCACCCTCCAGCATATTAAACAAGTATTTATTGTTTTCAAACAAAATAGACTTCTCTACGTTTGTTAAAATATTGTTTGTTTTTCTAGTTATTAAAATAAGTATTGTTAAATAAGTATTTATTGTTTGCTTGAAAACAAGATAGCACAAATAATAAGCAAATACCAATCCTCATCTCAAACATGGCGTAAGATCCGATTCTACTACTAATAATAATAATAACCACAGTACAAAAAAAGTAAATCTGACATGTCAGCTGAAACTGATCTGAGTGATCAGCATTACAACTATAAGTACCCCCCCCCCCCCCCATCCAACTGTGGTAGGGGGAGTGGCAACATTGTAGTGTCAGAACTACCCGGTAACAGGGCTCTGGTGAAAATTAAGGAGGTGTTGGTATCAGGATCCGTCGCCTCTGGTTGTCTATGCCTCTGCATGTAGTAAGCAAAGACATATCAGGCACGAAACTGCAAAGACATATCAGGCGCGAAACTGCAAACCAATGGAGTGAAAGTGGCAACGTTGTCTGAGTTTGGGGTAAAACCCTGCAATCTTGCAGATTAATGAATAGCTGCGACCTATGAGGAGGACTTCATGTAAATCAGACAATCCTGAGGCACAATCTTCATAAGCTCTTTGAAGAAGTCCAATTTGCTTAACAACAAATATATGGAAATCAGGAGCATTAGACTTTTGTGTTTATCAGAGCAACCTTGGAGAGACGGATTCTTCTGCATGATTCGCAGGCGAGATATTCCTTCCTGTGAATGCGGATGGACTCTATTTCACCTTTTCTGGCAATAAGTTTCATCCGCTGAAGTTTGATCCGATTAGATGCACAACTTTTCAAACTGGTAGATGGTGACTAGATCAGGTCTATTTGAAGCTAGTTCCTCTAAATTTTCAACAGTAACATTCCAAAGTTTTGGAGATGCTTCTTAAACCTCAAGCTTCTTAATTTTATTTATAATACCTCTTCGAGCATCTTCTTTTAACCAATAATTCCATTATAACTTTTAATAAAACAATCATATATATATATATATATATACATACATATAAGCTGTACCTATTCAGTGTTGCCCGGGATTCAGTGAAGTCATTTTAATTTTTATTTGTTTGCACATATTTTAAAATTTATACAGAAAAAGGAATAACATTTTAGTTGTAGGGTAGACAATCTTATATTCTTTAATTAAAAATATGAGTTATTCTCCTTGCTGATTTTGATTTGTCAATTATTATTTAAAAATCTTCATATTAGCAGTTCTCTAGGTCAGACTAAGTAATTTTTAAAATAAATTAAAGCAAAGTATGTTATTTAGTGTCAATAACATGTACAACAGTAACAAATGAAAATTGGTTGACCAGAAGCAAAGTTTGATTTGTCGGTTTAAAGTCTATTAAAGCCTCACTTTGAAAATCCGACAAGATAACTTTATATGTTAGGTAGAGATGGGCGGTTTTACCGAAAAACCGCGGTTTTTCGGTTTCGTCACCATACCGAATCGTTTTTTTTTTTTTAAAACCGTAACCGTTCGGTATTGTGTTTTTACTACAGTAAGCCACCATATACAAGGAAACACGGTTGAAAAGATTTCCCGATTTGAATAAAATTGAATATTACCAAAAAATGTTATATTAGTAAGAGGACAGATTGAACAAATATATGATAAAAACATTTAATCGACTTGTAAGAAGAAATCTTTGTTTACAGTTTGTTTATCATTAACATTTTGAATTTTCAAATGAAAAAAAGAGAAATACGACAGACAACATGACATCGTATTTTTAGCATAAACTATTTTCAAATGAAAAAGAAAAAATCAAACGCGTTCCGTATGATGTCGAAAATCTATTTGATTCAACTCAAAATTGTAAAATAATTATTTATGTTTGTTTCAGAGTTATCTAAAAAAATAAGTTATTAAAATTAAATTAAAAAAAAATACTTGTAAAAGTAAATAAACGAAAAGTAGCGAGCGAGTATAAACATTTAAAAAGAAAAAAAGTAGTTGCCAATGCTAGTATCACTTTATTCGGATTTAAAAAATTATTTTAAACATTAGGCATTTCATTGTTTACTTTTGAAAAGCCACTTCATACATAAATTGTCATTTCTAGAGAACTATCTCTCAAGTATACCGTTTTCTCTCCTAAAAATGGGTTATTCAAAAAGTAGACTATGCAACGATTTATATTTTACTAAATTGTTAATATGGTATTTATTTAGAGTTGACAATTTATTCGAAAGTTTAATTATTAAACTTTAATCCAAGTCATGAATTCTATGACTAAAATTACCTTAAAGCTTAAAAAAGGACTTTAGGTGAATTAATAATCTCTACTTTTTTTTAACCATCCTTCCTTTTCCCTTGGCGCGGTTTTTGGGTGTACTACTAGTTTTTTACGCATGTCTATAAAGTTTTATTACCCTGTCTTAAAAACAAATATTAATAATAACTAATCATCACACAAAAGAATGAATAGCTTCCATAGTAAAATTTTTTTTTTCAAAAAAACCGAAAAACCGAACTGTAAACCGAGGTTTTAAGGGAAAAAAAACGAAACCAAAATTTCAAAACCGCCCAACTCTAATGTTAGGTAACACACACACATATGTATGTATATGTGTGTGTTTCGCAGCTAAAATGATGAATTTCTTCACATTGGACAAATAAAAAAAAACAGACTGATAGAAAACATGTATGTAAATTGTAGGTGTTATTATAATTTTTAATATTTCCAATGGTTCTTCGTCCTTTGCTAAAAAAATGAATAAGTATGAGTGTGGTCATTTTCACCTGTGCAAAATACTCATTTCTTCATCTTAATGTACAAGTCGGTCCATGTGAAATCGTTCTGAATAGCAAAAGGAGCACCTACTTTTTGTTAATATCAACGTTAATCACAAATATTTCTTTGTCACCAAATACTCATATCAAAACGAAACGAGATCCTACAATCTCACAGAATGTATAATAGGAATATAGAGATCAAATTCTATTAAATATTTCATCTGATAGACCTAAAAAATGTCCATCTAAATTAATTATTTTCGAATTATTTCTAACTGAATTTTACAATTTTCTACACTAGTTTTATTTTTCATTTGATTCGCTAATTTGTTCCAATAGTCTTGAAAAAAAAATCTAATTGTGTCCGTTTTAGTTTTTGAAATATTTCTTCAATAATTTTAAAGTTTGAATAGAGAAAGCAGAAACCGTTTCATACTTAGAAATCCAATTAATCATTTTGAAGTTCTCAATTATATCACCCCCTCCCCGTTTAGACAATGGCAATGATTGAAAGGTAACTCCCTATTTTTAAAATCTTATAATTTGTTTCTTAATTGAAAGTTTATAAGAAATGCATCAGAAGAAGGCAGCACATAGGCATGGAGTTTTATTTAAAATACAATATGGAAAATAACAGCATTTGCCACAAGTTTCTCAAGCTCCTCAGAAATCACATCAACTGACTTTCGCCATGAACTCTTGTGTGATTAAAGTAATAACTTCTGATTCTTTTTTCTAAAATCGTTGGTTTCATAGAGTAGACTTGCTCCCATGGTTGTGGAGTCGGAGGTTTTGGAGGAGTCAGCAGAGTCAGACATGTACGAATGCTAGGAGTTGGAGATGGATTTCTTAATCCCTGAAGGATCAACAAATGGTCTGAATATCGGAAGATTTTAAAATAAGGAGTCGGAGTCATATATTTTGAAATCCTCGGGTTTTTGAGTCAGACCGTAAAACGTCCGCCTCCATAATCCTATTTACTCCTTTAACTAAACTCAAAGAAAAAAGTTGCAAAAAAGTTAAAAAAGAAATAATAGCATATGACTAAATTATAAATAGTTTAAAATAGGAAGTTACTTTTTAACTACCCTATATAATAAGCATTAAGCTTATATCAATCCACTAAAAGCTATGATTAAAAGAAGCACAAAACTTTCTTAGTAAAATAAATTTTATATGAGAAAATCAAAGATGGTTTCCAAGAGAATCAAATGGAAACAGTTAATATTTAAGGAATGAAGAAATGGAAAAAGAAAAAAAGACAAGGCTATAAAATACTTTCTTCTTTTCTTAGTCGCCTGCATTCATTGCGGCTTTCTTTATCAATTAAACTATTGTCCATTCAAATAAAGCACTGAAGACCAGACCTACAACTGACATGAACAGGTTTTTATAGTAAACAAAGACATTTAGCCTGTTGTGGAACCTATGAGATGTGGGTCACCCAACCCCACCAACCTCCATTTTTGTAAATGGAAGTTCCAACAGCGTTGCCTCAGGTGCAAATAACAACGTAATCAAATTAAGATAGAAAAAAAAAACTAAATAAATAATTTAAAAAAAAAACACCAAAGGACAGCCATGTTCGAATTAAAAAAAATATTTGGGTCATATCAATAATATTGTCCATGAATATAAAAAACGAAAGAAAAATCTATAGACACATTTTTAAAAAAATCTACCCAAGAATAATCAGATAAGCAGAATAATGAATAAACAAACAAATAATTAAAAAAACGACATCTGTCGCTTGATCACTAGTTGCCTGAAACTTATCAACCCAAACAATCGCAGACATTGCCCCTTCAGATGTGAGTCAAGAAGTTGCCAGCTGAGTAGAGATCACAAAGGCTACCACTATATTTTGGATTATTTCTCTCCAGGCAATATGTCTCCACCTGGGCAACGCTGGGTAGGTACAACTTATGTGTTTGAGTGTGTTTCTTGGCTAAAAATGAAGTTCTTCACATTTGACAGATAAAAAATAGCCTTATGAAAAACATAAAAGCATGTAAATTATGTGTTATTTAATTTTTAATTTCAATATTTTGAACAGTTCGCTGTCCTTTATCAAAAGATGTATTTTTTATGAAAATTGAATGAATATGACACTTTCATGAAAAATTGGATATTTTTAACATTGTAAAATGCGCATTTCTTAATTTTAACAAACAAGTCGAACCGCATGAAATTGTTCTCTCAGATGGCAAAGATGACCTCTACTTTTTATTAATATCATTTTCTTTTAATTACCATTAAGCACAAATAATTTCATCAACTGACGTGACCCCACGGCCCAACAACTAATTTTTTTTTATTTCTGAACTGTCTCTGTCTTAAATAATCCATATATTAACGTTAAACAATTTTTTCCCCAGGTTCTTGCAAGAAAAAAAAGACAGACAAATAAAGATTTGTGCAACAGGCAAACTGTTGCACAAATCTTTATTTGTCTGTCTTTTTTTTCTTGCTAATATTCTGCTAGGTTTTAGAGGGGTCAATGCGTTCGAGGTTGAAAGAGAGAAAAAAAAAGGATGGGGGAGGAATCCACTACCAAATGTAGTTAAAAAAGGAAGGTGTAGTCCCAACCAAACACACTAGCCTGACATAGTTAAAGAGCCACGAGATAAGATATTTATATCTGCCACCGACCGCGAATGGAGACCATAATTTCAACTGAAGCTTATGGGTGTAATTAAAAAAAAGAAGCTATGTTCTTAATTTTTTATTTTATTTCTGAACTGTCTCTGTCTTAAATTTTACTAATTCTAATCATGTTACCAAATTTACTTGTATTCACCTTGTGCTTTTTAATTTAATTTTGAGTTTCAATTTACCTATTTTTCTCTGTAGCATTCATTGTAAAAATAGTTAACTAGTTTTTCTCAGCTGTCTATCTTTTATCTGTACTAACTTGTGAGAGGGAAACATATCTTCAATTTCTGTTCCCTCTGATAAGTGTACAGTGAACTTATTCTATATATATATATATATATATATATATATATATACATACATATATATATGTGTGTGGAGGAAAAATTTTTTTTTTTTTTTTTTGACCTGCAGGGGCTTGGAAAGTACACGGGCGCAGGTTATTCTCTCTCGGAGTGTTGGACCTGTAGACCTTGTCAGGTCATCCAAATAAGAGAAGGAAAACTGACAATAAAACCTTACTACTAACCACTTACGTCTTGGCAGCAGGGAGGCCTCCTTAGTCTTGATCGATAACCTTCCTAGAGCTGGAATCTCGAACAAAGTATCCGGTTTGCAAACCTATAATTGCTTAAGGAGTAGATGGGCTCTGCCTATCGCCCGGCCTTCGCACTCCTTCTTTGTCTCTTAGCCAGGCGTAGAGGTACAAGCACTGAGACGCCTCTAAAGAAGCCTAGTGCTGGCCTTGTTTCCTGACTAGGGCAATGAACACTGTCTCTCTTTCTCTCTATCTGGGCAACTTGGGGAAAGTTTTTTCGTCACTATGTCCTACATGACCAGTCTGGGTCTCTCTTGTTCCGACAGGTTGAGGGTACAGGTTAGACAGCTTGTCTGGCTACTGTTTCCGACTGGTAGTTAGAAGCCCTAACTCTAAGGTAGTGCTAAAAATGGCTGCTCCATCAACAGTTGCATAATATCGTGGATAACTGTACGTGTCATGTCGCGCATGTAAAGGGATCCTACAGTTATCCCCGGTGGGCTTTCCCGAGGCCACAACCCCATGGTCACGACTAATGGACTGGTTGTGTGAGCTTATTGGCGCCAAACAAGTACCTACTTTGCCCTCCCCACTATCTCAAAACAAACATGAATTTACAAAAAAAACAAAAAAAACCTAAACCAGACACCCAACAAAAAACATCTTCGCCTCCGCCCTTGAGGCTCGCATTCACAAATATCCCGGGACTTAGAACCAACATTAACGACGTAGAAACGTTTCTCTTGACAAACTCCCCGGATATCCTAGCACTAAATGAAACGAACCTTCAATTCTCAATCTCCTCTCACCACTTTGACATGACTGATTACCTTCCACTCTACCATAAAGACTGACGAACATATGAACGGGCTAGGAGTTTATGTTCGGAACACCCTCCCCTTGATTAGAGAACATAGGTTAGAATCAGATAACCAAGCCTACATGTGCTTTAGATTGACCTTATATCACAGAGTTAGTTACTTATATTTCTTATACCATTCTCCTTCGATCCAGGACCGTACCCTGCTTGACTGTCTCTGAAAGCTTAGATAGAGCACTCTCACTCGACTCTAATGCTCAAATACATGTATTTGGGGATTTTAATGCACACCACCGTGACTGGTTGGGATTCTCCAGCGTTACTGATGCAGCTGGGAACTCTACGTTCAATTTCTCCTCAGCTCACGACCTCTCACAGACTCACTTTTCCGACCCGCCTTCCTGATTGTGCGAACCAGCAAGCCTCACTTCTCGACCGAGGCTTGTGTGGCGAATGCTCATAGCCCGCTCAGAAACTCTGATCACGTTGTGGTAATGATACTTATCACCTTAAAAACTCGTCCAAAAGCTGAAGAGCCGTTGCTCAAAACGACGAGAAACTATGAGCAGGCTGATTTTGAATCCTTCAGGGATCACATCAGCGACGCCCCATGGGGTAAAACTTTCTCATTCCCTGCTGATTAGTGTGCAAATGAGCTAACCGAATGGGTCAAAGCAGGCATTGATGCTTATGTGCCCACGCGAAAATTCTTCAGCAAACCCCACTCTCCTCAATGGTTCACCTCAGAATGTGCAGCTGCTATTGCTGAGAGGCAGAAGACATTCCAAAAATTTGGCCGCCATAAGTAAACTGCGAATAGACAGAAATTTATAGCGGCAAGAAATGATTGCAAAGTATGAAGCAAAGAGGAGGTACACAGAGATAACCAAAAAACGCATTCAGTCACAGAAACTAGGTACTCGTGATTTCTGGAAAATCTACAATAGTGTGATGGACAATGGACAATTCCCCTGCTATCAAAGCACAACGATGTTGTTTGCACGACAACTGATAAGGCTGAATTACTTGCTTAGCGTTTTGTCTGAAACTCCACTTTGGACTCAGCAAACCACCCCCTCCCTAAATTCCCATTGCGGACTGAAGCCACACATGAGAACCTGGTTATCACCCTATCTCAAGTCAGAGACATCATAAAAACCTTGACACCTCCAAAGCTTGTGGGCCTGATCTTATACCAGTAATAGTAATAAAGAAATGCTCTGCTGAGCTGGACCCTGTCCTCTCCAAACTATACAACAAATGCCTTGCTGAATCTTGTTTCCCTGATAGTTTGAAAAATTGCAACGCTCGATATATCCAGTAACGCTCGATATATCCAAGACCTTTGACAAGGTCTGGCATGAAGGGCTTCTCCTAAAATTGCACTCATATGGTATTACTGAACAAATATTTAATATAATTAAATCTTTCCAGCAAAAAGAAAGATCCAGGTTGTCCTCGATGGCCATTCTTCTAAGCAACAGGACATAAATGCTGGTGTACCCCAGGGATCCATCCTTGGACCTCTACTGTTCCTGATTTTCATAAATGACCTCCCTGATATCATTGAGACAGGAATATTTGTTGACGACACCACGCTCTACTCTCGTCATGTGGGCAAAACCGACGCGCACATATCTGAGACAATGGCTGAATCCTTAGAAAATGACCTCCAGTCTGTAGTGGATTGGGGTAAAAAATGGATGGTAACTTTTAATGCCGCAAAGACAAAGCTACTTTCCTTTAATAACTACAAAAAACCTCTTCAACCACCGATTGTCATGGCAAATAACACCCTACCTGAGAGTTCATCATTCAAACTCCTCGGCCTAACTTTCACAGATAACAAGAATTGGAATAAGTACATTGAGGGCATTGTCAGAGCTGCTGCAAAGAAGGTGGGCTCCCTCTACCATGCTAGTAAATTTCTCACACCTGACATTATCTTATATCTCTACAAAGCCACCATCCGCCCATGCATGGAGTATTGTTGCCACATCTGGGCTGAGGCATCATCCACTAGTCTCTCCCTCTTAGGTCCAAAAAAGAGTCGCCAACTTGATAGGTCCCTCACTATCCACCAAGTTGCAGCCCCTGTCCTATCGCCGCAATGTTGCTTCCTTGTGCCTGTTTTATAAGTACTTCAATGGATTGTGCTCTGATGAGCTTGCTGATCTGGTACCCCCATGACGTAAATTCACTAGACCAACCCGACAATCTGCCAAATCCCATCCATTCACTGTGGAGGTCCCCAGATGCCGAAGAGCTTTCTACTCCAAAAGCTTCTTTCCTCATGCTGTTGGACTCTGGAACTCCCCCCTGCTCCCTGTTTTCCTGACGGTATTGACATGCTGAAATTTGAAACTAATGTAAACAGACATCTTATTGCGCAGCTCCCAATTTATTCTCTCTTCCAACATAATATTCTCTCTTCCAACATAATATTCTCTCTTCCAACATAATATTCTCTTTCAACACACCCAATCTGGATTGATCAGAGACTAATTTACTCGCCATCTCTATGGCTAACCAATATCACAAGATTCATTTATAGCAGCATGATAGAAAAGATAGTTTGTTAACTGACTGTCCTTTTCCTTATATTGAAATCCTAGTCAATCAATTTGAATATTAAAATGGGATTGTAATTAGACTTCATAAAGAAAAGCTGTGTCTATTGAAAAAGAGAAAATATTAAACATTAAAAAAAATTTAAAGCTTTTTTAATAGGATAGAAAGTTTTTTAATAAAAAGTGAAAAAAAATGACAAACAAAAAGTGGGAAAAAAAGCCAACAAATAAACCGGAAAAAAAAATAATGAAGGAAAAATAAGTGAAAAATACAAAATAATTAAGAAAAAAATAAAAACAGAAAGAAATGAAAACCCCAAAAAATTTTTTAAGAAAAACAGGAAAAATAAATGAAATAGGAAAAAAATGTAAAAAAAAGAAAGTAGAAAATGTAAAAAGAAAAATACATAAAAACACAAAAGAAAACAAAACTTACCAGATTTTCTTGATTGTCATCGATATTGATCAAACCATGAAACGTAGGACCATGAACCTGAAAGAAGTTAATGAAATAAATATAAGGATCAGAGGAAAATATCAGTTAAAATGAGAAAGGGGGAGGAGACTTTCTTTTTTAGTCAACTTGAATTCATATACAGTTGAGTCTCTATATCGAAACAATACATTTTGGAGGTTATTCTTTTACCAAATTGTTATAGGAGTAAATGAAATGCATATAAATTGGGGCAATCCACTGATAGTTCCATAAAAATACACATTGAACTAGTTGGGAGGAAAAGTCATAAATGGCTTTAGGCACCAAGCCTAATATATTAGGCTATAATATGTTTGTACCATGAATGAATAATTACGTTTCTGAGTATTAAAAATAATTGAATAAAACACACTTTTAGCTGATACAATTTTAACTTTTTAAAATAACACATTTCCACACTGCATGTTTTGTTTTTGTTTTCTAATATATAAAGATCACTTTCATTCTCGAGCAACACCAAGTGAATCTTTTAGTATGTTTTCTCTTTTAGATGTTTCAACTTAAATGATACACTATTCAAATGTTTTAGTATCAGCTTAACACTATCATCCTATAATCATAATGTATGCATGAATATACATTTTTGTAACCTACATGCAATCCAGATATTAATAAATCAATCAATTTTGCAAAAAAGAAAAAAAATAGCAAAGTGCAACAAGCCATGTAAAAATACAGTGAGTAGATATTGCATTTAGATACCATCTGAATGTCCAAGGCGACTTTAAACCTGGATATGGCAACAATAGAATCGAGTCGGTGAGAAAGTCATATCATGCAGATTCATACAAATTTACTTTTAACATTGATTTGTATAAAAGCAAAAAAACCTCTTTTATATATAAGATAGAATATTTCTTGAATTTCTGCGTTAATTGATTTTCACACTTGCTTCCGTGAAATGAATAATTAGGTTTTTAACGAACACATTCTAAATATGAAACATATTTTCTGCAAGCTAAGTTCACAGTTTACGACCGGTTCGATATGGAGATCAAATCTGTGTTGAGACAACACTCCCAGCCACTTACGCAAGTGTGTACTTAGTCAACTACTTGAGGTACATTGTCCAAATTTCAAGTAGTTAGCTGGAATTACGTCCCATCGGGAGGACGGGGTGCTATTTAAATTATTTATTTAGCAAACTGTTTTGTACTCACCTTGCTTTGACGATACAAATCTCTGGTAGATAATTTATTCCAAGAAATCAGTGTTCTCTGACACAACAAAGATTTGAAAATGTTATTAAGTCTCATCGGAAATTAAGTTTTAGATGTAGCTACCTTTTTTTCTTATTAAGGAGATAGAAATCGAAACTTGGGTTTCGGACTAGGAGCAAAGTGTAGCATCTGTTCTGATACTAAACTTCATCTTTTTTGTCCTCGGTCAGTGAAAGAGAGGTCTTTCTAGCCTGAGGCAATTTTTATTTTTGTACCAAACCAGAGTGCCCCGTTTTGGGGAGCTGGATTTTCTCCACATTAAAAACCGATCTTGTGTCTAACTCTATTCTCGTGGGGAGGCAAGTAAACAGGGCAGAAACAAAGAAAGAATATAACAAAGAAGGGAGAGAAAAAAGAACAAAATCAGACACCCTTTTAGTTTAAACTCAAAATTTTAACTACAACCACAGCAGAAAATAGCTTACTTATTGGAATTTATAAAACACTCATAAATATTGGTCAGTGTGGCTGTCTTCCCTTGTCTCTTTAACTAAGGGTCACATGGATTAGCCCAAGTAAACCCAATCACTGCTCCTTTACTCAAACAGTTAGGGGTCCCGCCTCTTTTTCCATTTTCACTACTACAGTTGACATCAGTTAACGATTGACTACATTACGGCCCATGCTCTAAAAGGCTTTCTCCTACGACTGAAAGCGTCAATAACTGTAAGAGGTCCGAAACATGCACACTTGTTAAAAGAACACCCATCGCATAAGTTCCGTGGATGCATTATTCGCAAACACTCTTTCTGTATATTTACCTTTTACTGTTTGTATATCATTCTTTATTAGTTACCGAAGTAAAATTGTTCAATTAATATACAAGGTGATTGTTCCTTTTCTTGAAAAGCTGTCGCTCCTAATTCAACTTTCAGCACTCATCTTTGAGTACAATTTCTATTTTTCTCCTGCAAGAATTTAATTTTCTTTTGGGGATAGAAATCTCCACATATTGTACGCTTTCTCAAATTAATTCATATAATTCAAAATGTGTTGAGAAAAAAAGTTCTATTGTAAACAAAAAAAAAGTAATCAATATCAATGTTTTGCTATTTGAGTACAGAGGAAGTGCAAGGTCGATATTTGACCTGAGAAAATAACCTTGAATGACCCCCAAGAAAGACAACGCCCAATGCGTAGTCTGAGTTTTTTGTGTAGGCTGTATTGATGACATAAAAAACAAGCAGTTAAGGATTTAAGTTGTTACCAATTAAGTCAAACTTGTCACGCACATGGGATTAAACGGGGAGGGGTCTGCTCTTTTAGCCTCTTGGCTTGCATTATAACAGCAACACCTACACACGCTCCTTCATTCAAGTTTTTTAAATGTATATCTAACAAAGTTATCTTGTGTGATTTTAAAAGTTGGACCTAAATAGTATTTAAACTGGTATATCAAACTTTGATTCTGATTAGCCAATTTACATTTGTTATTGTTGTACCATGTTATTGATACTATACTGACGTACTTTGCTACTTTTTATTTTAAAGAATTAGGTAGTCGTGTCCAAACAACTGTAAAAATGGAAACCTTTTTCAATTATAACCGAAAAAAAAAAAAAAAGAAGTCAAATCGTCATATTCTTTTTTTTAATTGAAGTATATAAAAACCCGGTTGTCTCCCTGACAACTAAAATGTTATTCCTTTTTCTGTATAAGTTTAAAATATGTGCAACTAAATTAGTTTTGTTTTAATTAAAATAAAATTGAAAATAATAAAAAAAATGAAAATATAATTAATTTTCTACTTTGATTAGAACTATTTAATGTAATCTTACTTTAAGACAAGCACACACTTTCTAAACATATTCGCCATGGATTAGGTCTGCAATTACCTTATGTTAACAAAAAGGTGGAGATAGAGGGGGCATCAAGATTGATTAAGACAAAGAGATTTAAAATATTTACTGGAATTTAGAAACTTAGCCTGATTTTTTTAAATACACAATAAAAAATGTCCCAAACAAAGAAATATCATATATCAGGCTTAGATCTGATGACCTCAGATGAAAATTAATCTGGACAATACTGGAAGATATCTGCAGAACAGAAGCCTTAAATATTATGGCCACATTGAAATATGGATGAGAGTTCTTGGGTTAGTAGATGTAGAACAGTTGAGGTAGCAGAGTCAGTTGGCAGGGCCAAGGAAAACATGAGGAAGTGATAAAGATGGATTTGAGAGAAAGAGGGATAAATAAAGACCTGGGCTGAGATAGGTTAGTTTGGAAGTCCATTTCTAAAAGCCATCCAACATATGCCAGCATGTAAAACAGATGTTAAACCAAATATGACGATGAATCTTACTTAGCTATAAAGTCAGGGTTCAGTATTTAGATTGAGCATCTATCAATGCCGCGACAGTCCCAAATTTTGTTTTTAACAAAGTTCACCCCAAACAAGGCATGCTGCTGCTGCTACTGGAGATGTAAGGGGCTACTGAGAATTAGGGTTAAAGTATTGGGGGGCATCCTAGATTGGGAGCTGTGCAGCAAGATGCTTGTTCACATTAGTTTTAAATTTCTGCATGTCGGTACAGTTGAAGAAGCAGGGAGTTCCAAAGGCCTGCAGCACGAGGAAATAAGCTATTGGAGTAGAAGGCTCTCTGGCATCTGATTTTAGTAATAAACCATACTCAGGGTACATTTATAATTGTAGCCTTGCCTTGTCATCATCCTGGTAACTGAGGGATGCAGCTAGGTTCGTTTTTCGCTATTTTTGTACCCTTCTAGAGTGGCTGAGTTTTATCCCCAATGCTAAACTGATTTCTTGTCTAAACTTACTGCAGTTGGAAGCGTGTAGTTAGTGATTTCTTCATCGACATTGGATGGGGAAAGTATAAAAAGTGGGCAGACAGACCAACAATTTTAGACTTACATCAATTTTAGCCCGAATTCACTTCATCAGAAACCTTTACAAATCGTTTTGGGAACGAACTTCAAGCAGATAAAAGACATCAAAAGAAAAAAAAAGAAAAAGAAAATTTAAACTAAGATTAAATAATAAAATAATTTGTTTTGCAAACAATACTCGTAATTTTAAGCATACAAACATTTTGTTAAAAGAAAACATTACCAAAATATTTGGAATAACAAAGAATATCCACTATGTAAAATAATGTTATTCACTGACCTAATTCCTAAAATCGAACAATTATTACCCTGTCAAGGAGGTTATGTTTTAGCTAGCATTTGGCTGTCTGATAGTAACTTGTCGTAATTACTGATTGGATGTTAATGACATGTATTACCAAACTATCGCTTTATGAATGTAGAAAAATGAGGACTATTTGACCTGCCTCCTCGCCCCACCGACTATGAGGATTCTGTCATAACGATTCCAACTACAATTGAAAGAGAAGGTCAGTTGTCTATCCTTCCTTCAGCCACTAGACTGCAGTGTGGCCAAGTTGTAGGAAGTGACATCAGAGCTGGAAGACTAGTGTCGTTGCTTCCACTTCCTGTTTTGAGTGGTATTTGTTTTTCTTGGCAGATGTGTTCTTTATGGTCAGTGTCTAGCCTGTTGAGGGGGGGGGGAAGACTCAACCCCTTCCTGGGGTACTTTGAACAACCACGGTTCACTGTTTTTGTTTCCAGAAATACAGACGTGTGAACTGACAGGTTTCCTTTCTTTAGAAGCTTTTATTTCAGGTCAACAAGCATGATTACTCATCAGACAAGAGCCGGGCTAACTTACACTGGCTACATTTTATTTATGCTACACAAAGAATGCTAAGAAAATATGATCTTTCTACCAAAGAACATTTTTTTGGTTTTCTTTTAAAAATCTTTTTTCCTGTTACTTTTGGTCAGCATTAAATGAAACACTATTGTAAAACAAACAAAACTAAAATAAGAGGTTTATGTAGTTTGCTTGAAGCATTGTTTATTGGTATATAGAAATGTGATATTTAGAAGGCAATACAATGCAGAGGTGTGACGGATAGACACAAGTTGGAGCAAATAAGACATATAATGGTGGAACAAATGAATTAGTTTCAACCTTAATACAATGTGTACATACACATGTATATATATTTATTATTATTTTTGTTGTTGTTTTTTTTTCCTTTCAAAACACATATATATCTGTCTATCTACACAATGTTATATAATACCTGTATCAAGATGGTCTGGTGGAAATTCCGTATATTTTTTTTAATTTTCGGGAACTCTTCTCTTCTTCAGAACCGTGTTCAACTCAAGTTCAAGCGTGCATATGAAGGAAGCTGTAAGATTTAGTCTCGCAGAAAATACCGGTTAAATTTAAATACCAAACCAGATTCAAAAATAAAATAAACTTTTTTTAAATTTTTTTTTTTTTAATTATTATTAATTTATTTTATTTTTTTTTATTAATATTTTATTTATCTACTTTTTATCTACTTTATTTATTCATCTATTTACTTTATTATACTTTTTTTGTTTGTTTTTACTTTTTAGAATCTTTCCTTTTTTTTTGTCATTAAATTTTAAATTCTAATCTAAATCTTTTTTTTTTTTTTTTAACCAAGTCTATTCGTTTAAATTAATATGTCGGTTAATACTGTCATTAAACATTGCATTCTCTGTTCGTTTTAAATTATTGTGTATATTAATATTTAGTTTATTTATTTATTTTATTCTATTTTTAAATATATATATTTCATTAATTAATTCAATATTATCTTTCGTGTAACGCTAAGACAACAATGAAAGGGAGGTAATTCAGTTCATTTGTTGTTTACGTCGCTTATAAATTAGTTACTTCTAATTGTTAGGCTAAAATATTGTTATAATGAATGTTTCATTCCTTTTTTTTCTCATTTTTTTCCCTTTTTTTTTTTTTTTTAATTATTATTATTAATGTTATGTTATGGGGTGGTTCCGGTATTTCATCCATTATTATTATTATTGTTGTTGTTGTTGTTGCTATTGTTATTATTGTTACTATTATTATATTATTATACTTAATCTTTTTGTTCGGTTAAGTTATTATTATTAGTTTATAGACTTTAATATTTTTTTCAATTTATTATTTATTTATTTTTTTTTTTCCTATTTTTTCTATTAATTTTTTATTTATTTATTATTTATCTATTTATTTATTGTACTTAACCATTTATTTATCTTTTCTTTTTTTAAAATTATTATTTATTTATTCATTTATTATTTATTTATTTAATTTTTTTTCCCCAGTTTGTTTATTTATTTATTTATTATTATTTTTTATTTTTTGTTAAGTGAGTGTTTGACCTATGTTGTTATATTATTTGTTATTATTATAAGGTGATGTTTTTGTTAGATTATTAGTTTTTAGTATTCATTTAAGGGTTAAATTAAGATAAAATCAATACAACAAGAGTGAGATGTAAAACTATATCAGACTAGAAATGAAGATCCTAATTCGAGTCAGTGATTTATTTGCGGAGATAGTTTTGCTATTAGTATCGATTCTTTTATTCGAAGGTTGCCAACGTTTCTCTCCGTAGCTAGGATATCAATCTTGAATGATTTGCTGGTGTTGCCACATGCGTGGATCTGCTTGTGGAAGGAAGAGGTGCGTGTTTGTAGGTGTTCTTTGACTAATATGTAGGGGTCTAACCGTACTACCAATGTATATTTTGTTGCATGTGGTGCACTGTAAACGGTATACAGTGTAAGTACGGTGGCATTTGTCTGTGGTGTTCATGGGGCAGTTTGCTAGGGTGCAGGGAGTATTGTTGTAATTGGTGTTCCGTGTTGTCAATTGTTGTCATAGAGAAGGACCGGTGTGTGTTAGTTGAATATCGAGTTTTTCCTTTCTTATAGCTTTGCAGATAGCTGTGGTGATCCTGTCGTTGAAATGCGGCAACTTCAGGAAGCAGGTGTTGGAAAGAGCGTGTTGCGTCCGTCTTCGGGTTTTCCGGGGTTTCCTAAGGTGTTCAATGATGGATGTAGGGTATCCATTGGTCTCTAGTACCTGTTGGAATTTCTCGCTGTAGGTGGTTTTGTCAGCCTCAATGTTGCATTTCTTACGGATGCGAGTTAGCTCATTCCTAGCATAGCCTATTGTAGCCTTATGAGGGAGTGCTGATCTGTAATTTATGAATATGTCTCTACATGCGGGCTTCTTGTAGAATTTAGTGGTTAGGGCTCCTTCTTCAGAGATGTTGAAGCTGAAATCTAAAAGTGCTAATGATCCAGAGTTTTCAGGGTGTTCTATTGTAAATCGTATGTGTGAGTCAGTGTTGTTGAATGTGTCGAAGATTGCGTTAGCCTCTTCTTGGGACGATGAAAGGATAAGAATGTCGTCCACATATCGTGTGAAGAAGATGGGGGAGTGACAGGAGTTGAGTGCATGGCGTTCTAATTTGTCCATAAAAGCAATGGCGAGCAGTCCCAAGAGGCTGGAACCCATAGGCAGTCCTGTTATTTGTTTATATGTGTTTTGTTTGTATATAAAGTATGTGTTGTCTATTATTATATTTAGGAGTTCATGTATGTCAGTGGAGGTGAGGCCGAAGCAATAGAGGTCGCTGGATGAGATACAGTCAGTAATTATGTCTACTGCTGGGTATGCGGGTACAGATGTGTAAAGGGCGACGACGTCAAGGCTGAAGGCATATCGGTTCAGTTTACGCTGTTTTAGTGGTAGTAGATGTAACCTCTGGATGACTTCATCCGAGCAGCTGACATGTCTGGGGAAGGTTTGGAGTAGGGGTTTAAGTAGATGGGAGAGGAGCCAGGAGACCTTGTATAGGGGTCCTTCAATGCTGGATACTATGGGTCTGATTTGTGTGGTGGTGCCGGTCTTATGGGTCTTGATGAGGTGATAGAAAGTAGGAAGTTTACTGTTTCTTGTAATTAGGTTGTGTCTGTAGCTATTAGGGATGTTTCTTTTTTTGCAAATATTGGTCCAGGCTGTATTAATCTTGTTCTCAATTTGTTGGGCAGTAATGTTGGAAGCAGGTGTGTAGAGTGTGTCATTGCTAAGGTGGGTGAATGCTAGTGTGTCGTAGGTGTCACGTGAGATAACACAGAATTCCTTCCCTTTGTCAGAGGGTAGGAGGACAAGGTCTTTATCTCTTAGGTTTTGAAGTGTGGTTCGTTGTGTTCTTGTCAAATTAGGTATAATGTTTGTCTGTTCTTGTTGTATGATAGAGAGTATGTTACGTTTTAGGCGTGTGAGTTTGATGTAACACATATATATATGTGTTTTGAGAGGAAAAAAAACAACAAAAAATAATAAATATATATATATATGTGTGTATGTACACATTGTATTAAGGTTGAAACTAATTCATTTGTTCCACCATTATGTCTTATTTGTTCCAACTTGTGTCTATCCGTCACACCTCTGCATTGTATTGCCTTCTAAATATCATATTTCTATAAAACTAAAATATTTTTTTGTTTTTACTACATGGCCAACAGCCACTTAAGGATAAGGATGAGACAGTTGATGGCATGGACGAAGTTCGAATACTTGTGGGAATGGTTCATGACAGAAATCTGTTGACATTGGATTTGAAGATGACCTCCCGTTATGTAAGGAAGGCTTCACTGGTTTTTTTTAAGTCATTCAAATCTAGATTTAAGAATCTTATTTTTTTAATGTTATGGCTATTATCATCATAAAAAATTGTTTTTCTATGTAATCATTGTAACAGCTCTATGACAAAGATGCCTCAAAGAACTTTTTTACTCCAGTTAATTTAAAAGTATAATACAATACCATAAAAAAAACTTACTGATTTTTGTTTTAGCTTCTTCTGGAGGTTGAATGTTCAACCCTTACTGCTACTACTACTACTACTACTACTTAATAATAACTAAAAATAACAGAAATCAACACTTCTACCCGGTCATGGCTGATAGAATGAGAACAATCTACCCCTGTAGATTAAATAAAAGGTTCAGGTTGAATTTCTGTATAGGTTGAAGAGTTTGATAAAGATTACCAAGTTAAAAAAGATGCATCTGAAGAAAGTTGCATCAGCCTAAACATGAAAATAACAGATATGCAAGTCCGAAGAATTCAAATACAAATTCTTTCTTTTCTTTAATGATTTTTAACCACTCTTTCTTAATCAATAACTTATTTGTTTCATAATGAAAATAAAACACACACAAAAAAACAAATGTTATTTCCTGTTTTTTTATTTTTTACTTTGTATTTTTACACCTTTCTGTACACTTTGGTTCAGTGTTTGCTAATGGGCTGGGAAACCAGGTTTCAATCCTTAATCGAGCCATACAAAACACTCAAAAATGGTATTCAGCATTATATTAGAGGATCATGACTAACTGGAGCAATCCAGTGAAAGGACTGGCGCCCACCCCTAATAGCCAATAGAAAGGGAACCTTTGGATCACACTCGACCATAATCGATCCATTTATTATTTTATATCCCATCATAAAGTAGGTTTACAAGGATCATTTATCTATCTATTGATATTATTACCAACCTATATACCTACTTACATTATGATATCTTAACTACGTGGAATTTCAGCTTGGTAATTTTGAAACGATTTAGAAACTGATTCTGTAAGCTTTCTAATTTTAATGATTTGCAAGAACTGGTACAAAACAGTAGTATGTATATATCTTCACAGAGACCCCCCCCCCCACACACACACTCATAATGTTATTTTAGTGTCCCTTTTCTTCAATTATATCAGTTGTTACGATTAGTTCATCTAAGATGTCATCCAAGTGTAAAGTAGGCGAGTATTTTGCGATAACTCCAGGCTTATCTTAGAGACATTATTAAATGAAACCTTTCCAATTATTGTTGATTCTCAACTGCTATCTCAAAAGCTGTTAGTAAACAAAGAATTAACTTTTAGACTGACGTCCATTTTTCTTCCTTACTGATTTGCCTTTTGTGACCTATCAGCTACAGAATTTCAAATCTGACTAAAGAGCTTTTGTTTGTTCTTAATTTAACCCAAAAGCCCAGTTCTGTTATCTTAGTTTACATACAATCTGCAGGGATGTGGAGTTGGCACCCAAAATCTTCCATTTTCACTATAACTCCTTATTTATGCTATTCTTCACTTGAGAACTGATCTTTTCGACCCATGAGGAATAAAATTAAAATCTGACAAGAGAAACGGTTAGGTCATAATGCTTCTCAGGGATGTGAGTAGCCAATGGTAAAAAAAATCTGAAATTGAAATGAACCCCCCCACAGCCCCCTACCAATACCCCTCCCCCACATTTCGGGAGGTGTCCCATCCCCAAAATTTGATGTAGAATTATTCCTATTTTGGGGGCCATTCTAGCTTTTAAATGCAGTTAACAAAAAAATGTTTTGCTATAAGAAAAATTCTGTGAGGATTTTTTTTCAGGAGGAATGGGGGATTTTCATGTATTGAAAAGTTAGTAAAAAATATATATATATATTTACCGTACACTATGTCCGAAAACATTTTTTTTCTTGACACTACCACTAACCCTATGTTCGAGCGGCAAGTTCCCCACCTAAAAACCCTACATAAACCCTAAGTTTAACTGGCAAGCCCCTATCCCCAAAACCCCTTTTGTAACTCTGAGTCCGACTGGCAAGCTCACCCCAAACAAAATAACCTTGTAAAACCACACGTAAGCATCTAAAAAAATTAGACATCCCCCCCCAAAGAATTTATCTCCCATAGCAAGAAAATGGTTAATGCCTTAAAATGCTAGAATGGCCTGGAAATGGGGGATCATTTTACATGAAATTCATATGCGAAACTGATCCCCCTCTAAATTCTAACAATTTTGTTTTTTCAACTGTGTGTGTTGAGGGAGGGGTGTACCGAAGGATGTTAATCCACAAATACTAAAAGTATCGATTGATATGTTTTTAAAATTCGTTAAAATAAGCTTTTTGTCTAAAGAAATGTTGAAAGTTTTCTTTTATATGTAATAAAAGTTTAAATAAGCAAGTAAAAAAAAACATGGCAAGAGAAAGACCCCAAGTCCGTATGTGAGGGGGAGGGTAGGAGGAGAAAGGCAGTATTTTTTTATGACGGCGGAAGTAGCAACTTGATCGAGCATTCGTTTTGACACACCTCACATAGGTTCTCAGTTTCATGCCTTTTCCTCGTCTCTCGTTTCCTTTTGCCCCTCTCTTTCTCTTTTTCTATTTTTTTATCTCAGGCCAAGGATTTGAAATTAATAGTTAAAGAAAAATGAAATATACATGCATCATCGCTCACTGATATTACATTTTTATGCCACTGTAAATCTTAATTGAAACCTACTTTTACGTCTATGTCACAAAATTATATGAGTTTTACTGGGAGGTCCGCGGGGCGGATTGCAATAATAAAGCATAGCAGGGTAGAGGGCTGGACGCTAAGCCTTCGCGGGCCGGATGTGGCCTGCAGGCCGGAGGTTGCCCGCCCCTGGTCTAAATATGGGAAGACTTTAAAATAAAGAGTCAGGGTTGTATATTTGGGAACTTTAAGAGTCAGAGTCAAGATCTTTGGAATCCTACCAATCGAAGACCTTATACCCTTTGACTCCACAAACCTGGTTGAAACCATAACAATCTCGAGGTACACAATGTGTGTGTGTGTGTGTGTGTGTGTGTGTGTTTCATGCAATCAAAGAGAAGTTAAAAAATGTAACTGCGTCTAAACTCTCTACAGAAAGTAAAAGCTGGTGTCGTTTCCTGCATTTGTTTGTGTCTTGATTCCTTTTTTTGTTTCCTATTGTAAACAGTCGGCTCAAGGTACCTTCTAACCTCTATACCTTTTCGTTACACTTTCATTGCTTGACATAAGTAGAATATTTCACCCACTTGACCTACTCAGAGATGAAACCAGAGACTTTATTACACAAAGAGAAGAAAGAGGAGCACTAACAGAGCCTGTTTATTCCCTAACCTCCACAAAGGCAGATATGAGAAAACTTAAAAAACAGAGCAATCATCTGTTTTCTTCTAATATATAAAGTA
The DNA here is from genome assembly GCA_963556195.1 of Sepiola atlantica. Lineage (NCBI taxonomy): Eukaryota > Metazoa > Mollusca > Cephalopoda > Sepiida > Sepiolidae > Sepiola > Sepiola atlantica. The sequence goes on from OY744524.1 coordinate 52,755,543, forward strand.
AAGTCAGTCTATTTATTGTTTCTTTGTCAGCGATAACTTTCTTTCTACAAAATCAATATTTAATTCTGGTTCATCAGCGTTTCTTGTGGATCGTTGCAGCATGTTGTTAGGTAGAATAAAATGTAATTAGATTTAATTCCGTTTAGAAAATACTTTATACAGGTCAGAATTATTTTCAAATTGCTGCCATTTCTTTTTAAAGGGATGTAACTCTAATCGTTCATATAGAGTTACTTTCCTTTAATTGTAAAAAAATATAAACGTATAAATATAAATATAAAAGTTTAAAAAAGGAAAAGAAAAACAAATTGCAAGTACATACTCTACCGAGCAATGGCGGTTAATAATTTAATAGTTCAAAGTTGGAGCCAGAAGTTTCCTGGACAACGATCGGTATACTAATCTAAAATAAAGTTGAACCTTTCCTGAGCCGCTTTGGCAGAGTAAGTGCTTAACTGGAGTTTAAAATTAAAAGTCCCAGCTTTAAAGGGTTTTATTTCCAGACAGCACCTTCCTATTGTACTAAATGGAAAAGTCAGGGCTAATCCGTGAGTTATACTAGTTCAAGTGAGACTACCATTAAATAGCGCATACCATATGTTAGTTTCATGGAGAAGTGAATAAAATAAATGTTAACATCAAGGTTACTAAATTGAAACCAAGATACAGATATTTCAAGTTCAGTATTTAGTCAGTCTCTCGGAGAACATAAAAACATTTCAATCTAAAAATAGAGATAAGAAGCCCTCAGACTCAAAAAGACTATAATTGCAATCACAGACACACCCAAAAGAGCATCTTTTGGGGTTACGTTGAACATCTGGCAAATGTTAAGTATAGAACTTGAGAATTCTAATAGTTTGAAACCCGACCAAATGGTTGATTTCGATCTCAGCTTGAAGCAAGTCTAGCAATACTGAAGAGCTGTGATACAGCTAAACAGCCTGTCTGTGGATTACTATGATATATATTATACTAGCTGTCCCTACACGCTGTTGCCTGGGAGTACTTTTATTTTCGTATTTGTTTTGTTCTTCTGTTCAAGTAAAATGACTCCTGGGCAACGTCGGGCATATACAACTAGTTTATAATAAACTGTTTACATCTTTTGTTGATAGTTTGAAAAATAAATAAATGATACAGTAAAAAAAAAAAGTAATTTTGTTAATTAATGCTAAAGAATTAGTCATCCACAGACAGACTGTTTTGCTGTATCACAGTTCGTCAGTGTGGCTAGACAAGCAAGTGCTTCAGCTGGTGGCCATTACCGATAATGCACACTCTTCATAAAAGAGAGCACTATCAGTGGCTGAAAATTTTGTAATATAAGTTTCCGGATTTTACTTATTGTAGTAAGTTTGTGTTGATAGTGTAATTGTTAGAACGCCCACCTGCCTGTTGTCAAAACAGTAAGGTTTCAATCTTAGCTAGAAGTACTTGCTTGTCTAACCACACTGAATAGCTGTGATACAGCAAAACTCTGGATGATATATATCCCTTTACTAAAGACTGGCCACTCTGAGTGAGTTTAATAACAAGCAGTACTAATAGCTTCATGCAAGATCCAAACACAGTTTGTCGATCACTTTCAACTGCTCGTGTAAATTAGCCGCCGACTCGCTATTTACAAAGTTAAATTCCTCTTTACTTATTAGCTAATCCCCTATGGCCGAGGGGTTAACGCTCTTGACTACGAATCAGTGGCGATTTGTGTTCGGGGTTCGCGCCCGCCGACTGTTGAGAATTAACTTCCTGCACTGAAGATTGCGTTAGCATGAAACATCGATGTCTGTAGGTAATAAATAATTAATATTTATTTATAAATATTAATATATATATATATATATATATATATATATATATATATATATATATGCATACATATATGGCTAGTCACACTGATGAGTCGTAAAATGAAGCAGCTGTTTGTGGATATATATATATATATATATATTTATTTATTCTGGTACAGAAAAATTAGTACAACATTCGTACCGTCGGTTTCAAGCACGGAAGGTCTTACCCATCCGGCTCTCTTCAGCTTCTGTTGTCATCTGTTTTGGAAATGTGAGGTCACATGACACTCTTGTTGGGACGCGTTATTTGCTCAGTGTGTTGTGTGTGTTTGTTTAAATTTGAATTTAGTGTCATAAGACCGTTGAGATTTAAAACACGGGAGAAGAAAGAGAATTCAAGATTTTTTTTGTTTTTAATCTTTAATTTTTAATTTTTAATTTTATTTTTTATTATTATTATTTTTATTTATATATTTTATTTATATATTTTTATTCTTTCTATTTTTATTCTTTCTTTCTCTCTCGCTCTTTTTTATTCTCTACATTTTATTCTCTATATATATATATATTTTTTAACCCCCTTTTTTTCTTTTTTTCTTTTTTTCTTCTTTTTATACCTTTTTATACTCTTTTTCTCTTTTTCTTCTTTTTTTATTCCTTTATTCTTAGTATTAAAATGTTTTTATATATATATATGTTTTTTTATATTTATTTATATATATATATATATATTTTTTCATATATATATTTTTTTATTTTTTACCCCCCTTTTTTATTCCCCTTTTTATTCCCTTTAATCTTGAATTCTCTTTCTTCTCCCGTGTTTTAAATCTCAACGGTCTTATGACACTAAATTCAAATTTAAACAAACACACACAACACACTGAGCAAATAACGCGTCCCAACAAGAGTGTCATGTGACCTCACATTTCCAAAACAGATAACAGAAGCTGAAGAGAGCCGGATGGGTAAGACCTTCCGTGCTTGAAACCGACGGTACGAATGTTGTACTAATTTTTCTGTACCAGAATAAATAAATATTATGCTCTTAATTTTTAACTTTGATTCTTAATTAATCGAGCACTCTGCTGGGATTTTTCCTACCATTCTACAAAGAATTTATATATATATATATATATATATATATATATATATGCTCCCTAATTATGGGTGCAGCATTCAATGAATGAAGAATTATAATCTATTTCCCCATATTGATTTTTTTCCCAATAAATATAGGTTTTATTGATTTTAATGTTGATGCAAAAATGTCTATTTTTCCGTCAAAATTTATTACACACACAGGGTCAAATATTCTGTTTGGAAATTTACGTTATGGTAAATTCGTTTTTACTTTGGAGAAAGAAGGAGGGGTCATTTTTACATTTTATGAAAAACAATGCAGTAGAATATGCTATAATTATGAAGACAAATTCATTTTTTTTTAATTAAAAAAATATCTATCCTTCCTTTTCCACTTTAGCAATGGTCTCTGATAATGCATATATGTAAATACAAGTTTGAAGAGTGTAGACAGTCAACTGATAGTTTCTTGCTTTGCATTCATCAGACTATGGAATGAAAGCAACAAACTGACAGTCACCATTGTTGAGTCTATACGTTCTTCAAACTTATGTTAGACATTTTGTAGCTTATATACAGGACTTTACGTGCGCCACTGCTTTTGGAGCTGCTCCCGCTCCAACGCCCCAAATTAGAGCTGGCTCCTCTCATGCTCTCCATTTTCTAAAAGGAGCCGCTTCAGCTCAAACTCCTATAAAAAAAGGAGCGCCTCTTTTTCAGCACTCCATAATGAAAATGTACCTTCTTTCATAAACGTTCTATTCTGCCAATGAGTGGTCGAAGGATAGGGATGGGCATCAAAGGATCTTGTCCATATTGGTGGGGATGTCACTTTAAGTGTAAGACCGTTAGATAATATTTGACAAAATCTCACTAATATTTTAAGATGTGCTAAGGGTTATAGAAAATGTCGGACGAAGCATAGGACTATACATAAATTTTCGTTTCCTGAGGTATAAAATAGAAATAGAAAAATCCCTGAAGTATTTTAAAACAATTTTAATTTTCATTAAATTAACAACCTATTTTTTTCAGGAGAGGAAAATTTGACCTGATATTTTTTCTATTTATTTTGGAAGGGAATTTAGATTTGTTCTAAGTAAATAAAGTTTTATTTTTAAACATTATTAGTGATTATTTTCTTTTTAAAGAAAACATTTCTCTGGGAGAGGAGAGACAGCAAGGGCAACATTAATCGTCATGTTGTTGTTTAATATTTGTTTGTTTTACGAACCTAACTATATTGTATTATTTACCACAGAGAAACGCGCAAGTACTTTCAAACAAATCGATTTATCCATTTTTTGTTCAATAATACAATTTGGGGCGAAAAAAAATCCAATGAAGTTTATTTTTTAAAGATTGAATAAAAAAAATATTTTTCATAAGTTGCCCTAAAAATATCAATAAATTTTCAAACAATTCAGAGATCCATTTAATGTCTTAAAATTTCATACAAAATACAAAATATCTTGGGAGTTGAAAAAATATTGGGTCAAGAATAATTAAAAATGTTAAATTAATCTTGTAATGAATGTAGAATGTTATTTTCACATAACTAGAAAAATTAATGTTATTTTATTTTTATTTACATGAAGGAGGACTTTAAAGAATACTATTTGAAAAGTTTATATTTAAAGAAGTTAAGATTTATAATATAAAATTTTAATCTTAATGCACTCTCATTATTACAAATTGATTACACGTTATTTCCTACGCTATTTGGTCCGGAAGTGGTTGATCATTTTATGTTAAATTTATATAGGTAAGTGATTCCCCACACTAAAGTCTAAAATATTGGGGGGGGGGGGTATTCCTATTTTCAGATATTTTCCCCAGGCGGTTTACATGTAATCACCTAAAAAAAGTAGAATCTCATTTCTATTTTTTGCTAAAATTAAAATACGATGGATTAAACTAAATGATCCAGTAATACCAAGTTTTCTTATTAAAAACAATGTTAGAACAAATAAAAGAAAAGCATCTTTTAGAAAGTCTCGGTTTTATCGTAAAGAAGAACACATCACAAAATAATATGAATTCATAAAAAATCAGTTGAAAATATTTTACGGCATCGAAAGTATAAACTTTACCAATATACAGATAGGCATTTAAAAGATGTTGATAGGTGTATTAAATTTTTTTTTAGTTAACTTACAGTTTCAGAGCGAAAAAATATTTCCATCGGTGTAGCAGCAGAGGAGATACTTACAGGAGATACTACACTTTGAACAGCGGACAAAAACAGTTCTATTTTCAATAGTTATAGTGATATTATTTCGTTGGGTGGGGAATAATATATAATGGGTAGGGGTCAAATGGTTTCAAAACAGATGTATTTAATTAATTGTTATGAAAACAAACATTTCTTTAGTTATTATTAACCTTAAAGATTTTTTAATACCTTTCGTTGAATAATAATAATAATAATAATAATAATAATAGCAGTAAGATTGAGTACAAATTAATTGCCTGTAAATTAAAAGAAAAATTGGCTTATTTATTCAATCAGCAATAAACATCCTTATCATAAATACAAAAAAGTTCAAATCTTTAAGAAAATAACTTCAAAGACATCTATAGACTCACTGGCACATTTGAAGACATTTGTTGCCAAATTGTCTCCTGCCTTAAGAAAACTGTCCTATCAAAAATGTAACATATAGATGTAAAAATCTACTTGCCTATAAAAAACCCTGAGAAATTCAAATGGTGTAACTCTGTATTTTTACAAGATGTTTCTTGTAAAAATACAATAAAATTTTAATTTTGTAGAAAAAATGAAGAAAACCTTGACCTTTGTTTCAAGAATAGAGATGCCACTACTAAATACTACGACTTCATAACTAAGCTTTTTTCTTTCAAAACAATATGGCAAACTTGACAGACGAGTGCAAGTATGTTCCTTAGTTATCAGCTTGTCTCTTGTAAATTATGTATATGTGAAACTTTTTTCTCTGCAAATTCTATTTTTACTAATATTTAAACCTTATTTGATTGTATAGCCACTTGAGATAAACGGCTGTAGAAATATAATAAAGAGTTTACTTGACATTGTTTTTTGGTTTGGTCGGTGTCAAAATCAATTTATCTTTGCTCTAGAGTTACGTATTAGCATCCGTGGAGCTGAAAAGTGGAGAAAATTTATTGAGCTTAATGTATTTTGCTTGGGTTGAAGCCAAAAGACTACACAAACACCCAATATATATATATATATATATAAAATAAAGATGAGAGTATGTCTGTCCACATATCAGCTGTCAATGTTTGATCTCTGAACAAAACCAATGGCATATTTGAAATAAGCACATGTTTCAGCCAAAGTTTAAATGCTTATTATTATTTTTTTTGTCTATTCTAATAAAGGGTTGAGTTATTTTGTTTAATGCAGGGCTGCGGAGTTGGAACACAGAATCTTTAATTTTGACTACCCTCTATATATAAAGTGATTATGGCCTACTTATCTCAAAGCCTATGGATGTCCTCCTCACCCAAGTCATCTTATTATCATTATAACTAGTTTATTGATATAAAAATATACAAAGCCTGGAAAAAAATATACAAAGCCTGAGTCGTGCAAGTATATCAGTGGGCAGCTGAGGACCTGGCTAACAAGCACCAAGAGCAATAGGAAGTCTGAGGTGATTCCACACCCCACAAAGTTACTAAATCATCATCGGATGCTTAATGATAAAAAAATACTTAAGAAATATAGATGCTTAATGTTTGGTAACATAAGTATTTACTGCATGATAGAAATCCTGATAAAAACAATATCAATAGTATACAAGTATTCTTGAAACAAAGAATTCCTATAAATTAAAAGAACGTTTTGCTCTAGCGAGGCAAGAAATGGCAGCAAATAACCCAACATGTGTAACTTAAGGAATTTCAATTTCAGGAGTTTAGAGATCAGGTCTGAGATAAAAAGCGTTCTAATCATCTTTTTTTTTTTAGTCGAGGATTTGATAAACATCTTCTTTACATTTAAACCGTACTTTCAAGGAAAACTTTGACCAACTTCTAAAGCATATTTGGTAAGCAGAGATCTACAGAACGAACTAACAAAGCAACAAAGAAAATGTCTGCTGAATATTTCAATGGGAGAAATCAGAGCTGGGAGTCAAACTTTTTTGGAAGTCTGCAATTTCACAGGAGTTGGGAGTTAGATTTTTCTTAAAACCGACTACAGAGTTGGGAGTCAGATTTTTTGTTAGCCTACTTCCCCACCTCCACCCCCGAGGTCCTGAGTATGACATTAAGCTACATCTGATGTTATTGCTCCAATTCAGAAATTTGGGAGAATGTGGAGTCACCCCCTTAGATGAAATAACTCTTTGGTCCAGAGTAGTAGTACCTGTCAGGATTCCATTATAATTATATTCAGTGTTTATCTTTATTTTTCGTCTTCTATTCTCATGTCAGTTGAGATTAGACGTTTCGTGAATGACTTCCCAATTTTCATGTTTGTTGCCATTTTGCTTCTGCTGACCTCCAAGATCAAGTCGACATCAACTGATCACCTGACATGTCTTAAGTGGCCTACCACGTGGCTTCGTCAATGTGGGAAAAACTTTCGAGCGTTTCAGATGACTGACGGCTGGGGACGTGACCGTACCAGTTGAGATGTTGTGTTATATACTTTCTCATTTAGTCCTGTACAGTGAGACAGGCAATTTTCTCCATTCGATGTACTGCAGCCAGGATTGCGCGTTCTGACTTTTCGTTGCTGACCACATTTCGCAGCCATACAAGAGTACAGGTCGGACATGTGTTTGTTGTATGCTCCCACTTTTACATAGGATGAGATCCCTGCGTTTTGTAAAATTGTCAACAGAAGACTCTCTATGTTGGAGATATATGTCATCTTATAGTTGTGTCAGTCTGCCCACTTGAATCAATTGTTACGTCGGTAGGTGAATCTATGGGCTAAATATAATCTATTGTTTTCAAATTTACAAAATATATTCCTACAAAACAAATTAAACTAGAAACCATTCATAAAAAAACATATGTTCATTTTTTTTTTTAACCACTTATCAAGCCTAAAAACAGCCCACTCTAGGATAAGAGTTAATGAGATTGATAGTTGAATGATAATGAATAATATGTGAGGACTGAAAATCTCCACACATAACTTACTTAAAACAATAGCTGATCCAGAAAACAGCAATTCTCCCCCCTTCTTTAAAAAAAAACATCACTTAGGAAATGTGAGGACTAAAGGAGAAATTAGAGGAAAAGCAAGAATTGTTTGACTACTAAAAGTAAACCTAAGTTCTATTTTCTACTTTCCATCAGTATGGATAGTCATTGACTCTCTGCCCTTTGACAGTTTATTTCTAGTGTTGCTGGGTGTCCTCACATGCACAAACACCTCATCGGATAAGCCAAGGCTTGATGGAGGAGCCAGTTTAGTTGCCGACAACCATAGAATAGTTAGTACTAGTTTACATAATACTAGTCGCAGGTAATGAAGCAGACCAGACCGAACACTCGCCATAAAAAGATGTAAAAAAGATTGACATGTTGTAAAACCCAACTAGCTATCAGCCATTCAGTTTCCATATGTTATTGAAAAATCAAAAAGTAAACTTATATCCATATATTCATAAAGGGGTGTCATTTCTTGCTCTAACGCTGATTATCTTATCCTTTATTTTTTTCTGGAGGGGATGTAGTATTTGTTCTGTGGTTATGATACTACACTCCCAGGGATTACCTTCTCCTTTACTTTTTTTGTTCTGTTGTCATTATACCATCCTCCCAGGCAATACCTCCTCTTTTTTTGAGGGGGGGGGGAGGCTGTCTTACCCGCCTTCTGATTATTAAGTATAATGTTCTATTTCGAACACACAGAAAGTTCTATTTCAAGAAAGAGAGAGGGACACAAAACAGGGGTGCGTTATTTGATTAATAACATGTAAACAGATTCTCTAAAATTCATCGTACGAGTCGCTCAAAAATGATATATTTACTTTGATTTTTTTATTAGAAATTATGTTTTAAAGCACAAATTTATTGAATCAAATTATTTAATTTAAAAAATAATGGATTAAAAAATTACTTTTTTTTTGTAAGAAAAAAAAAAACACATGTTACTGAGCAACTGAATAACTGTATTTTATTTTTTTAATTGTTGATTTTATTTTAGGTACACCTTTTTTTTTTCGATTTGAAAAACTTCAAATATTATTATCTTTTTACGACCGTAAATGAGTTTAGGATTTTTTGTTTTACATTTTATGCTGTAAAGGGTAAATTTTGTTTCAAATCTGTTTTTATTATTCTGTGTTTTATTTATTAAAATAAAGGATGGGGTGATTTTCTTTCTTTTTTTCGTAAAAAAACAAACAAACACATTTTACTGAGCAATTAAATAAAACAACTAGCAAAAATATGCAACCGGAGGGAGCATATTTTTGCTAGTTTAAATAATTACATCATAACTTATCTTTAATGCGTGCATTTTATATGAAATAATAAAATCAAAGTTTTCTGATTATCTCTTTCCATATAAAGTTATATATGTATAGTATTCACTCGTAATGAACTGATCATTATGAATTATGGAATATATATTCTAGGCAGCATAGTGAGTAATGTCGGCACATTTCTTTTTTGTAAACTTTACTATTTAGGATGTGTACAACTCTACCCCCCCCCCAAAAAAAAAACTTTTAAAATAAGCGAAATTCAAAAAAAATAATAGAGAAAAGAATTACACTACATCAAATTTTGAGCTATATTATGTAAAAAAAAATGTAACTGGATCGATGTGCGCATATAGAGGATAAGAGATTATCAAAAGCAATGACAACATCTATAATATATCGGCTTTATTTACATCTTGTACAACCAAAAGTAAAGAGTTAAAAAATGATCAAACGGTTGAGACGAACAAAGTGGTGTTTTTATGTGTGTGTGGACTTGTTATGAATGAGTTCGTGAGACTGTCTAAGCTTTCACTATATTTTAGTAGTTCATGATAGCAACTTGTGTTGTTTGCCAAGATGCCAGTAGCCAAGAGGTTATGGCATGAGGTTTTTGCCCGCCAAGAGTATGTGTAGTGGTCAGTAAAACAGTGTTGTGAACAACATAGGTTCCTATGGCGACAGTGTTTGGGTTCTCACCAATGAATACAGGTTCTTGGCCCCCAGAGGTGACTCTTTCTGATTGGTTAAAATTTGGTATAAGCAATCAATCCAGATTGAGTATTCCGATAGAATTGACCAATCAGTATTAAGTGTTTTAACCAAATAAACATTGAATATTTTAGCCATCATTTCTCTGGCGTTGTTGTTATTACTGTTAGAACAGGAGTTCCACATGTGTGCATGAGCGTCAATATGTATGCAGAGTAAACTCCTAAACTAATAAATTTATCATCATGAATTACGGGATGCATAGGCAACATGTAACGCAAGCACATTATTCTTTATTCTAAATTTTACCATTTAGATAGGAGAGGGGTTGGAACCGTACCATACGCCCCACCAAATTTAAATAAGTGAGATACGATTTTCTCTCAAATAAATAACGTTTAGTTACTTAAGCTGTCAAAAATAAATTACATTTCGTCACTCACGGAATGGATAAAGTACACATGTATCTCTTATATCTCTTATATCTCTAAGTATGAAAATGTGTAGCTCAAAATGCTCTGCATATTGTTTATACTCGTCCTGAGACAGGTATTTTTCTCGTAGTTATGTAAATGTATTTACCTTTTTTTCTAAATTCATATTAGTAGTCCGCTAAATTAAAAATTATACGTTTAGTGGCCCATGAAGTTCAAAAAGTTGGCGACCGTTGTCTAGGACACTTTACTGCACCACTTTTATGTATCAAAGAAGGAAAAAAAAAACCCCTCAATATTGTGAAATATATTCTGACCGATTTGCTCATTTTACAAAACGCAAAAGAAAGCGAGAAGTTATCAGTGACGCAGAAGAACGCGTTAAAAAATATTGGCACCTCTTCAAACGTTTTGCCACAAATTCTGGCGGATAGGTTCACATTATGATACTCATTCAGCATTTGGGCTCAAATTTGTGTTTGAGAGTCAAGAGGGTGGGTGGGGTGGTGGTGGGCTAATGCTAAGCTATGATTGGATTAACTGATCATATGATCAGAAAAAAGGGGACTTTGAAATAGTGAGTTCCTATTTACTTGACTCCCCATGAGAGCAGAGTTAGACACAAGGTAGTTTTTTTTGTATATGGGGGATATCCAGCTGCCCCAAAACAGGCACTCTGGATGAGACAAAAATGAAAATTGCCCCAGTCGAGAAAGAAAACAGATATTACACTTGGATCATAGTTTGAAGGCCAGGAAGTTGTAGCACTATTTAGATGTGGGTGTGTAAAAATAAGGTTAGAATCAGCGATTTTCCTTTTTAAAATGAAGTAGAGAATGGAAAATTCCATTAGAAGTTAAAAGTTAGATTTGGGACTATGTGTACAGGAAGTTATGACTCCAATGTTAATCAAATACAATATTAAATGAAATATAAATTAAAATGAATCCGTAAATATTGAAATTTATTAAAATGTGTTTTGACTAGTTTCGTTCTGATCTGCCCCCCACCCCACACAGAATTTAAAAAATATTTGAGGAAGCTGGTCTTAAAGGGGAATAAGAGGTCACCTTTAAGCCTCAAGAGACAATGGATACCCTCTGTAAAAATGTCTGCACACTTTAGTGAAGCAAGGATTGCAAAATCCCCAATCACACCTCTCCTGAGCCAGCATTGTTTGAGCCCAGTGCCAAGGAGAACGTCAGGATCTCTAGTAACAATGACGGGATAAGCAGAGAAAGACTGATGCTATTTCAGAGATTTCCTTCTAAACTCGTTGCACAGCTAAGGCTTGAGGTTAGTTATAACCTATTTTCTGATCCATAGCTGTAGGGGGGATGTGTGGATTGATACTTTTCATAATTAGTGAACATGATGTAATGGATCCAGCAACAAATCTGTAAATATTGAAATTGTTATTGTTTTAAACGCTAGAAAAGTTGGATGCTATAGCCAGCAATAGTGCGAGCTGGCAAGAGACATACCGTAGAGCACTTTTGCGAGTACTGGTATCAGTCTGTACAGAGGAGAGAAGCCACTCACATGTACAGCATCTGTGAATGGTGCAGAAGATTAAAATTCAATCTCTTCAGCCACCAAAGATCTAGTATTTACTTTCTTTTCACTGCCGCATGATGTGATAAGGCTGAAAGGTGGGTAATCCCAGTTTCCAAAAGGGGGTACTTACTGATATAGAAAAAGGGGGATAATTCTTAGAGAAATGCAAGGAGAGATTTTGTTCTTCTCTGACTTGACCAGCCGTTGGCCGTTTGCGCTCAAGATCTTAGGGTACTCTAAAACATTTCAAAAGCTGACTCTTATTTTACCAGACATGGTGGAGCCGGTACATCGGGTAAAAAATAGTCACGAACAGACTCATAAGAGCACCTCAACTTATCAGTAATAGCCTCTACCAATACACAAAAAGAGGAGCTAATTCCTTGGAGGGTACCAGGACCGAGCCGGACTATACCTTATCCAGACAAAGAATGATCTGCTGTTCCAAGGTAGTTCCTGGTTTGTTGGATTGCAGAGGAAATATCCTCAGCTGCTATGAAAACAGCTGAAGAACAATTACCAAAGAGCTCATTATAAAACCAATTTCACACTATGTCGTCTCTCACTAATTGTGAGGAGGGACGTCATCATGTAGTTTTAATAGACTGCTACTAGGTGACGAGTCAGACGGAGAGAATAAAAAAATCAGATGTCAACACTGACTCCAAAAGAAAATTCCAACTCTGACTACTTTTATTAATGTTTTTAAAACCAGTATTTATTTTTAAAAACCCACAAAGAAAATCATAAATAAATAAATAAAACTATTTATTTTAATTAACTGTAGAATTTGCATGAGTCCTGCGACAGAATTATTATTATTATTATTATTATTATTATTCACATTTTTACACGTCGACCAATCTTAATGTCTTACTGGAATTAAAAAGTGAAAAGATTTATATCTTTCAAAATTAGATTTATACTTTACGCATTTGCTTTGTCCGATTGATTAATCAAATGACTTCAAAGAATTGTATTTCCAGCCGAGATATTTTTCTCAACACGTCCACTGAAGTTTATTAGGTTTTTAGAAAATTTGATTTCTCTGGAGTTGACTTCTACTAAAAATTAGACTTCTTAAGTACATCATAGAAGTGCGTACAGATGTTAATTTTGCAACACGTTTGTATGCATGTGTGTGTATATATATATATATATATTATATATATAAGTGTAAGTTTGAAATCTGAGGCAGGAGCAATGTGAAATATATACCGGTATATATTTCACATTGCTCTTGCCTCGGATTTCAAACTTACACTTATATTTCCAGCAATGCTTCAAGCAAACTACAATTTCCTTTTATATATATATATATATATATATATATATATATATATAAATAAAATACTAGCTATATCTACCTAGCATTGCCCTGGATGCAGTGAAGGCATTTTAGTTTCTAATTTTTACTTGCACATTTAAAAAAAAACTTATACAGAAAAACGAATTTTAGTTGTTAAGAGACAACGCTGCAATAAATATATTAGTTATTCCCCTTGCTGATTTTGATTTTTCTGTCATAACTGAAAAATGTTTCCATATTACCACATATATATATTTTTTTTTTGATCAAAGAGGGAAAAATAATATTGTGGGATCCGCGTTTCTGTCAGACATCCATAAAAAAGAAATTTAACGTTTTATTTTATTTTATTTATAAATTGAAAATTAAAAAATAAGAACAAAAATGTTTATATGAAGTTCAGGGCTTTGAGCAGTACATCATTGGGCTACACCGGAAAAATTGAATACATCACCAGGGACATCATGTCAGGACTAACATATAGATGGCACCACTACTAAAAATCCATGATTTTTATAAAGTACTAACCTTCAAATGTCAAAATTTATTAATTTACAAATTACAGTTATTTTTTAAGTAAAGCTACTGTTGCAAATTTTCAAAATAATGGAAAATCTGAATTTCGTGAGTTGATACAGCATTGCTCTCTGATGGGGAAAAATACTGTTCAAACAAAGCAATGGCTTCATAAGTATTATTCGAACTATACTACATCGAAAACAACTGTTAAGAGGTGGCATGCTGACTTTAAAATTTGGTCGTGCAGCTACAAATGATGCTGAACACTTAGGTGGCCCAAATTTAGCAGTTATCCCGGAAAGCATAAAAAAAAATCACAAATTCGTTTTGGTTGATCTTAAATTGAAATTGCATGAGATAGCAGGGGAGTTGAAGTTATCAGAAGGCAGTGTATTCACCATTTTGAATGCATCAATGAGAAAGCTGTGTTCAAAGTGTGTGCCACATTTGCTTACATATATACTATATTTTCTACATTTTCTTATTACACTTTATACTATTTTTATATCTTTTCAAATATTGACATTCTGGTAATTTCTCCTTTACCAACTTATCTGTCTACTCGCCTCTGACGATAAGATATCATTCTTTGAAAAGCCATGGTTTAAGTATGGAATAATAAAATTTATCTTATTTAAACCCCCTTGTTTTTAACTGATGACTTAATAGATATTGTATTTTGCACAATTTTTATTATAATCATTTACTTGCTCTATCTCGTATATCGAGTATCAACTCATCATGATAGGTTTCACTTTGAAGTTATATCATATCTTTATTCTCTTTTTCCTTATATATATATATAGGTTTCACTTTGAAGTTATATCATATCTTTATTCTCTTTTTCCATTATATATATATATATATAGGTTTCACTTTGAAGTTATATCATATCTTTATTCTCTTTTTCCTTATATATATATATATATATATATATATAGGTTTCACTTTGAAGTTATATCATATCTTTATTCTCTTTTTCCTTATATATATATATAGGTTTCACCCACACTCACACTGGCACCACCTTACGCCAACACCTTTCCAAAAAACGCACTACACGCACCCAAGAACCATGCTCCCTAGCCAATTGTCCCATTCCTACCACTGGACTATGCCACCGCACCAACTGTGTATACAATATATCATGCACTATTTGTAACCACTCCTATATTGGATATACTACAAGACAATTACACCAACGTATAAAAGAACACATGAATACAAATATATCTTCCTTCTTCAAACATACTTCCTCATGCAATACTACACAACAAGACATAAAAGTTTCCATTTTAGCCTCGACCAGGAACCTAGGCGACCTAAGACTGATGGAAGCTATTCTCATTTCCAAACTTAGCCCATTTTTGAATCAAAGACATGAATTAAATTCTACCTTCATCATATAACCTACCCCCCCCGAACCCATCCCCAGATAATACCCCCCCCCCCCACATAATAAACACTATTTGCACAAATCATATCCGTTATACTAAGAATTGACCATTACTTTAGTTAAATAAATTCAACATACAAAGCCAATTAACAGAATAACAGAATACCAAAAATAAGAGATTTGTCTCCCCTTAACCAGCAAACTTTCCATACCTAAAACAATAGGCATTTAAGAGATAAATTAAAACCAATAAATAAGGATTAAACTTAACCAGACATAACTAAATTTTAATATACTGCACCGACAACAAATAATTAGCTATCTACAACACATTTAAAATCTAATGCCGGAATCAGCCTGTTGACAAACATATATACTATAAGTAATAACTACGTTTTATATACGAAAAAAAAAAAAAAAAACAAAAAAAAAAAAACAAATAACAATAATAGTAAATATATAAATAAAAATAAAAATTAAATAAATAGAAACAACAGACAATTACATATATATATGGGTGTATATATATATATATATATATTTAAAAAAAAAAAAAAATAAATAAATAAAAAGAATCTATTTAGTTTTCCTCTGAATACTTTACTCTGAACACTTCCGGTTTAACCCCCCAGCGCTCCTGGCATTTTCTCGGTACCCGGGATTTTTCTTTTATTTATTTTTGACAAGGAGAGGAAGAAGAAAAAAAAAAAAATCTCTCGAAATATCAAATTGATTCTTGATAATCCGGACATTACAAACTAACACCCTTGCTGTCTAGAAAAATAAACAAACCTTTCGATCTATATCCGACTTATTTCGGTTTTGTTCTGTTTTTGTTCTTCACAGCTTCCAGCAACCCGGATCTTCGCATTGCCTTAAACCTTTTTAAAAACTTTTATTATATATATATATATATATATATATATATGTTTCACTTTGAAGTTATATCATATCTTTATTCTCTTTTTCCTTATATATATATATATATATATATATAGGTTTCACTTTCAAGTTATATCATATCTTTATTCTCTTTTTCCTTATATATATATATATATAGGTTTCACTTTGAAGTTATATCATGTCTTTATTCTCTTTTTCCTTATATATATATATATATATATATATATATATATATATAGGTTTCACTTTGAAGTTATATATCTTTATTCTCTTTTTCCTTATATATATATAGGTTTCACTTTGAAGTTATATCATATCTTTATTCTCTTTTTCCTTATATATATAGAGGTTTCACTTTGAAGTTATATATCTTTATTCTCTTTTTCCTTATATATATATATGTATATATAGGTTTCACTTTGAAGTTATATCATATCTTTATTCTCTTTTTCCTTATATATATATATATATATATATATATATATATATATATATATAGGTTTCACTTTGAAGTTATATCATATCTTTATTCTCTTTTTCCTTATATATATATATAGGTTTCACTTTGAAGTTATATCATATCTTTATTCTCTTTTTCCATTATATATATATATATATATATATATAGGTTTCACTTTGAAGTTATATCATATCTTTATTCTCTTTTTCCTTATATATATATATATATATATATATAGGTTTCACTTTGAAGTGATATCATATCTTTATTCTCTTTTTCCTTATATATATATATATATATATATATATATATATATATATATCTATAGGTTTCACTTTGAAGTTATATCATATCTTTATTCTCTTTTTCCTTATATATATAGGTTTCACTTTGAAGTTATATCATATCTTTATTCTCTTTTTCCTTATATATATAGGTTTCACTTTGAAGTTATATCATATCTTTATTCTCTTTTTCCTTATATATATATATATATATATATGTATAGGTTTCACTTTGAAGTTATATCATATCTTTATTCTCTTTTTCCTTATATATATATATATAGGTTTCACTTTGAAGTTATATCATATCTTTATTCTCTTTTTCCTTATATATATTTATATATATATATAGGTTTCACTTTCAAGTTATATCATATCTTTATTCTCTTTTTCCTTATATATATATATATATAGGTTTCACTTTGAAGTTATATCATGTCTTTATTCTCTTTTTCCTTATATATATATATATATATATATATATATATATATATATATATATATATATATAGGTTTCACTTTGAAGTTATATCATATCTTTATTCTCTTTTTCCTTATATATATATATATGTGTATACACACACACACAATCATAAAATCACTGCCCACATAGACACAATGACTCAAAGGGTCACAGATCGTCCATGTTTTCAGATGATGTCATCCTTTTTTGACGTTATAAAGTATTTTCCCAGTGTTTTCCAACTCTGTTTAAGTGAATGACATCATCCCTTTATAACGTCATCCATTGTGCATGGAGACACGCATACAAGATTCACAGAGTTTTAATAGTATACTAAATCCTTTAGGTCTAGACGTGCGTTTAGTAGATGACCAGTAACCTTTCGGGTCATGGGTCGTCTATATAAAGGATCTCCCCCAGCCCTCTCTCTAATTTGATGGATGATGTCATCATGTTGTGCAGTCATCCAGTGTGCATAGCGACAAATAAAGTAACAAACAAAATAACAGAATGACAAACAAAATAACAAATTCACAGAATTTAAATAGTATATAGTTAGATATAAATAACTAACCTTTTGTTTATTTAAAAAAGAAAAAATGTATATAATACACTTTTTAAATAAGTTTATTAAAAGAGATAACAATATTTCATTAAAAAGAAAAAAAAAGAAAAGACTTCCTAAGATATTTCGATGATAGAAATCAGTTTTGAAATTAAAATACACAAAAATGTATGGCAGCATTTTTTGTTAGTTTGAGCTTTTAAGTCTTCAAGTGATAGAGAGTTCTAATGAACAAATCGACTCCACTATTTTTCTACTTTTTCCATTTTTGTTTTGTTTTTTGAAATGTTTTTTTTATTTCCTTGACTTCATTTTTGGGCACCAAAATCTTATTTGATTTTTTAATATTTTTTCTTTTATGAAAAAAATTGTTCATTGCAATCTGTACATTTTTCTGCTTCATTAGTCCACAATTCTGGGTTTTCTCCTTCGTTCCTTTTGATTTTATCTTTTCTACTTTTGTTAAAGAAATTTTTAA
>OY744524.1:52778934-52803934 GCA_963556195.1 Sepiola atlantica
TAAAGAGATAGGCCAACCAGATAAGGGTTGACATGCCGCTCCTGACAGTTGAAAGACTGGCCCAAGACCATGATGAGTGGCAGAATTTTGTTTTCAAGCATATGCCAATAAGTCAAAGTTAATTTTTATTTTTTAAAGAATACTTAAAGGAATAGACATAAGACCATCGAAATCTAGTGTCATTAATGACAGCACAAAGATTGATATTTTTTGGTTTCTGCATTTTTCATCATTTATTCCTTTTGTTTTAGTTTCATTTATATTTCAATTACGACTCCTAAAAGCAATGAATGTTTGCCTTGATTCAGAGACTCCACAGTCAATTATTCCATTGAGTACATAAAGTTTATCTATATTGATAAAATACCGATTAACAAGTTAGGAATCTGCCTAGCTAATTAAGTAAACAACAAAAAAGTAAAAACAAAACACTTCTATGTAGTTGGGTGCATAACGATTTTATCTGCTGTAGATGAAATCATCAAAGGAAAGAATAACAATTTAAAATATGATGTAAGTTTATTATCTACACTCCACAAGACACTCAACATGTTTGTGATATGGTAGCGTTTATATGTCTGAGTAAAAAATACCACTTTATCTATCAGGTTGGAAACAAAGTTTCTATACAACCTTTATTTATTTTAATGTTGACATATATCCTTATATATATATATATATATATAGAATTATTAAAAAGAAAAAACTATACACACATTAAAGTTGTATACATTACAAATTATTTCGACCATTTGATTAGGTCTCCTCAGACGTATAAACAATGTCAAAAAAACAAAATGTATATATATAATTGAATGAATCAACGTTTGTTTTCTAAAGATTTTTTTCCTATATACTTTAATAACACAAAATATACACTATTCAGTTCTAGGATTAAATTATGTTCAAACAGAATTCCATTTTAATTGTTCTAATGAGCTGTAATTTGCAATTAATTCATCACCTGACTTGTCTCTAAACTTCTGTCTATACCTCTCATCCTCTGTCACTATGTCATTTGACATCCTCCCCTCTTATTTTGTATGGTGTCTATCACTCACAAACTCTCACTCTCTCTTGTTTTATTAATAGTCAAAGGTAACTATAAAATTCCAGACAGGAATAGTCATAGGAATGAATACATGCATTTGTACAAACTCATGTGAAGAAGTGTCCTGGTAACAGGTGTGCAACGTTTCTGGGGGAGGGGGAACAGTTGCAGGCTCTTTTAGTCAGAGGAAGATTGTCTTTGTTTGTGACTGCTTTATGGAGTTTGTGTCGCAATGCAACCTACCGTTAAAGAGACGGGAGCCCTAAGTCATCATCATATTTAGTTTAACATCCATTATACATGTTGGCATGTGTTGGACGGTTTGTAGAAATTGACTTAAAAACTAACCTATCCCTCTTTCGCCCAAGTCCATCCTTATTACTTCCTCCCAGGTTATTCTTGGCCTTCTCCTGTAAACTAACACTGCTACCTCAACTGTTCTACATTTACTAACCCAAAAACTCTCATTCATTCTTTCAACGTAGTCATACCATTGAAGTCTACTCTTCTGCACGCATCTCTCTATACTGTTCAGATTTAATCTTCGTCTGAGCTTATCAGAATTAAGCCTGTCTTTAAGACTCACATTACACATCCATTGTATCATTCTTATATTTCTCTCCATGCAACGCATGTCCTCAAACCTCACTGGCCATACATCATCACACTGTATGAACATGCTCTTCCCTTGGTCGACAGTGGTAACGCTTTGCTGGTTAGTAATGCCAAAATTTCCTTTGACTTACTCCATCCACTCTTAATTCTTGCAATCACACTAGCACCAGCTCCTCCTTGTGCTCCAATGGTATCACCCAGGTAACAACACTTCTCAATAGCTAAGTGTTTGTGTTTATATATGGGCTGGCTCACGTGACCTTATAAGAGAATAATTAGGTTTACCTTTTGGCCAATCCACGCGAGGGACAAGGGAGACAAATACACTGACCAATCTGTGAGTGTCTTATAAATATTCATACTTTTAAATTCTAATTTTGCTTTTCAAATCAGTTGGTGTTTGGGGGTACCATAAATAAATGGAGTCAGAGTTAAAAGTTCAAAAGGTTGCCACGGTGGAAATTCAGGTACAAAAACAGATTTGTTTACAGACCCTGGACTAAATAATACCTGGCTCAGCCGCAAGTAAATTTTTAAAATAGACACGCTAACTTAAGTGCACTCTGTTGCAATATATGCATTTGAAAATACGCCAGTATTAAAACCTGCTCCAGGCAGAAACGTGGTGTAAAGAAACATCATCTGTACTAAAAGTTATTAAGTTTGGATTCAGGGTTTTGTTTCAAACTGAATTCGGAGCTGGAAAATTTTCAGCCTATTCCTCATCTCTGACTCGGGAATTGCCAATTTTTGCAGGAATTGGAAGTCAGAGTTGGCTATTTTAAAAACAGACTTCGGAGTCAATTTTTTTTAATCAGCAAACACCCCACCACTGAACCGACTGAAACATACTAACAAATCAACCAATCATATTGTCAGATAAGCTGGTAAATAAATGTTTTTGTACAGATATGATCAGCATGTCTGATTAACATCTTGGCAAGAGAATTGGAAAAATATAAACAAAGACAAAACCTTAAAAAGTCTGGGAATAGAAATATAACAATCAGATACACAGGGTGACCCCCCCCCCCCCAATGGAATCGTTAATAAAATGCAATCCAACCATATTTCGTACAAATAAATTTCAGTCTTTGCCTGACTTGTTCACCAGGTTTCAGTCATGAATGTCCAACAGCATTTGCTTTATGAAAGTTCATTGATCGGGGGGGGGGGGGGCACTTTATCACAAAAAAATAAAACAATCAAAATCAGCTAAGGGAATAACTTATATTTTTAATGGAAGAGTATAAGAAGAGTTGTCTCCTGTTACAACTGAAATTTAATTCTGTATAAGTTTTAAAAAAATGTGCAA
Source organism: Sepiola atlantica (assembly GCA_963556195.1). Classification (NCBI taxonomy): domain Eukaryota; kingdom Metazoa; phylum Mollusca; class Cephalopoda; order Sepiida; family Sepiolidae; genus Sepiola; species Sepiola atlantica. Next base: position 52,781,916 of record OY744524.1, read on the forward strand.
ATAAAAATTAAAAGCTAAAATGACTTTGCTGCATCCTGAGCAACACCGGGTAGGTACGGCTAGTATATAATAAGAAAACCAATCGCTCAAAATCGGAACAGAACCGAATTAAGGCAGCATATTTAGAACAAAAGGTTAATATATCAAACATAACTATCTATATAAATGTCAATGTCTGTAGTTTGTTTGTGTGTGTGTGTGGGTTTCCTATAGAATGGTTAGAGAATCTACATAAAATCTAAAAGTGCATTTATATGTAAACATTTTTCAGGGAAGACAATGGAAGTGGTCCCGAATATCTACCTACCACTCAATATGCCCCCTCTAAGGGAGCTGTGAGGGCAGAACTCCCTTAAAACTTTAAATATGTATATTTGATTTTAATGAAATATAAAGACTAACTCAAAGTTTTAAAAAATTTCAGTTTTTTTCATTTTCGAATATTACAGTACAAAACGGGGGGGGGGGATAAAAATGGAAAGAAAGTAATATGGTGTTATGAGCAGTGAAAAAGTATATAGTGTTCCTCATTAAATCCCGAGCAACGTTTGGTCTTCCTGCTAGTTAATAAGAAATAATAAAATGAATTTAGCTTAACACTTTACTGCAGTTTAACGGAATTACAAATCATCAGAATTGAAACACTTTTCTGCTCCATGCCAGGCGTTATAAACCAGTCAGGTATTATTATATGTTTATGTGTGTGAGAGAGTCATAAAGGAAATAAGCAAAAAGCAAGCAAAAAAATAATTTAACACAGAATAATGCTTCTTTAGATTTGATATTGCGTTTCAGTTTGAAACTTTGTTCAATAGATGCTATTCTTGATTAAGTTTCATAACTGAAACGAAATATTGAATCTAAAGAAGCATGATTTCATGTTAAATTGTTCTTGTTCTTTATAGTTTGTTATTTGCTTATTACCTTTATTACTATTTATACCACCTCCCCGTCATTCAGATTTATATATATATATATATATATATATAAAATATTCATGCATACATATAATATGAAGGAATGAAGACAGGGTGGCCAATTAAGTAAATAAGAGCATATAATATTTAATATTTATTTCAATATTTAACATTTATTGAATAATTGGATATGCCATATTTCATGGATCAGGCGCAACTGAGAATGTTCAGGACACAGTCAAAACGCGTCTAATCCATTTTTCAAATGGCGATTCAAGACTGCAGAAATCTGCTGTTCTTTTTATATAACTCAACATGAAAACATACGTTATAGGAGTCAATAAAGCACAATTAACAATTTAAATTTTTGGCTTTATATGTAACACACACACCCCCTTCCTCCTTTATATCAGTTTTTGATTAAGCCATTAAATATGCGACACACATTAACATTTCTATTAACGTTTTGCAGAAATCTTATCAATATGTAAAGTCAGATTTGTACTGATCGCAAAAATAAAATCACACGGAATCACTCAAAATTAATTTTACCGAAAGTTGATTTGTTTTTCGTTTTAACTGCGCTGTGTCTATCCTGTACAATAACAGGAAGTTGAAAAGAGAAGAACGCGAGTTAGACAGATGATCCTACCCCCCCCCCCCCCACACACACAGTGAAAGATCAAAATCAATGACATTTGTAGTTTGCATTATTTATTGCAGGTCATGCCAATCAGAGGACAAGTGTTGCCCTTGAGGTTTCGCCAGACAGACTTGATTAGTCATGATGACAAAAAGAAAGAAAAAAACAGTCGATATTGTGGCTTGACAAACAAAAATGTTACCATTCGTTGACAAAATATTTTGAGATTGAGGAATTGTTAAAGAAACATAAATAAAAAGATTTCTGAAGATTGAATGGGGCTGGGGCGGCTTCCAGTTAGAGTTTAAATTGTCATCTGGAAGTCTGCTTTTTTGTATAATTAGAGAGGGGGAGACGAGAGCTTGTAAATGACGTCACGGAGAGAATTGAAGAAATACCGGTTGCCCCTTTTTTTCAGAAGCGAGCGTCTGAGACATGTGTATTGAGGCTTGTGTTGATCTTTCCTCTATCACAAAAACCAGCTTGGGAGTCCTTCAATGCCGGCAGATTAATAAGTACGATTTGACGAGATTCTGGCCAGGAAGATATAACATCAACAATAAATTTGAATCATAAAAAGGTGTTGTTGTCTCTTTGATAAGATTTTGTTGTAGATACATGCACCTGCGTGTTCTTATAAAAGGAAATTGTAGCTATGCAGTAACTCCGATTTAATGGATGAGGATTCCTAGTGTTTATGACGCAGATGGACAAAGACAACAGTGGCTGCAGACATGTGGCCACTAATCTGCCCTTATGTAAAAGATGACTCCCTGACTCTCAAAAACAAGACTACAAGACAGCATCAAACTAACAAACTTGCCATGATAGCTCAATAAGTTAGCGTGCCAATGGTTATCATCCACGCTATATGCCATGTTGTGATTGATTTTTATTAAAAAACAAAAGCAAATAAAACAAGAAAGTCACTCAATAAAACACATAACTCCCCCAAGTTTAGTTTTGTTTAGATCAATTCCTATTCAAATAAGATTCATTTCTATGTAAGAATAATTTCAGGTTACCTAATGTGTAACAGCTCAAGAAACTATAACGGCACTTGATAGAATGTATACCTCCACTAAGGTCCATTAGTCCCATTTAATTAAGCAAACTTATCTCCAAATTCACTTATTGCCATGCAACTATAATTCAATTTTTCTCAATCTGCAACAGACAAAAAAAACAATGCAGACAATAAAATGACCTTTATTTATTAAATAATTCATAATTTATTTAACATATAGACTACGTTTTTTCAGTAATAAGTGGTTATGATTGGATATTATATTAAATTTGATTTCTATCCTATTTATTTTATTTTTAAAATTCACATTTATATATATTTATAAATTTAAAAAAAATCGAAAGTAAAAAAAAATTGTGGTTAAAATAAGATGCCACAGATTTATAAAAAAATTATATATGTGTCTCTTCCCATACGGACGATTACAAGTTTGTCATGAAATACAAGTGTATATGAGTTTATTTTGAAAATAATATTTATTTATAAATAATTATTAAAAGCTCTCGCAAGATTGAGCACTTTAAGTTAAGTTGAATACAAGCCATCATTCTGTGTAATGCATAACTCTAGGCCATGCATATCAAGTTCTCTCTCAGTTGCTTTCTGAATAGCAGCTGTGTTTGTTATTTAAATGTTAACTTACTTCCCATTTCTGGACAATGCGCGTTGGAGCAGTGGTATGTGCCTCGGCTACCGAGTCAAACATAACTTTTGTATCGGGATTCAAACCGTGTGACTGGCGGGGATTGTCTCCTTCCATACTGACGATTGCAGGTTTGGCATGAAACAAGTATATATGGGTTTATTTTGAAAATATATATATATATATATATATATATATATATATATATATATATATATATATATATATTTATTAGAGATGGGCGGTTTTACCGAATACCGAATCGTTTTTTTTTAAAACCGTAACCGTTCGGTATTGTGTTTTTACTACAGTAAGTCACCATATACAAGGAAACACGGTTGAAAAGATTTTCCGATTTGAATAAAATTGAATATTACCGAAAAATGTTATATTAGTAAGAGGACAGATTGAACAAATATATGATAAAAACATTGAATTGACTTGTAGGAAGAAATCTTTGTTTACAGTTTGTTTATCATTAACATTTTGAATTTTCAAATGAAAAAGAGAAATACGACAGACAACATGACATCGTATTTTTAGCATAAACTATTTTCAAATGAAAAAGAAAAAATCAAACGCGTTCCGTATGATGTCGAAAATCTATTTGATTCAACTCAAAATTGTAAAATAATTATTTATGTTTGTTTCAGAGTTATCTAAAAAAATAAGTTATTAAAATGAAATTAAAAAAAATACTTGTTGTAAAAGTAAATAAACGAAAAGTAGCGAACGAGTATAAGCATTTATAAAGAAAAAAAGTAGTTGACAATGCTAGTATCACTTTATTCGGATTTTAAAAATTATTTTAAACATTAGGCATTTCATTGTTTACTTTTGAAAAGCCACTTCATACATAAATTGTCATTTCTAGAGAACTATCTCTCAACTATACCGTTTTCTCTCCCAAAAATGGGTTATTCAAAAAAGTAGACTATGCAACGATTTATATTTTACTAAATTGTTAATATGGTATTTATTTAGATAAGAGTTGACAATTTATTCGAAAGTTTAATTATTAAACTTTAATCCAAGTCATGAATTCTATGACTAAAATTACCTTAAAGCTTAAAAAATGACTTTAGGTGAATTAATAATCTCTACTTTTTTTAACCATCCTTCCTTTTCCCATGGCGCTGTTTTCGGGTGTACTACTAGTCTTTTACGCATGTCCATAAAGTTTTATTACCCTGTCTTAAAAACAAATATTAACCCCAACACGCACCAGTTGACAGAACTTCGAGCACACAAAATGACAGACATCCCAACAGTCAACACCGGCAATTCGAGAAGTATATGGTGTGTTTATTTTTCGACTCTATCCGATGACACGGACGAAAACATTCCAGCAGAAGTACAGCAAAGTAGTGAACCAAAAGGGGAAAAAGACTTTTGGGGTTTTCTCCGAAAGAAAGGTCAGGCAAGAACAAAAGAAATTGATACCAGCGGTAAAAAATATCTCTGATTAAAAACGAGGTAGATCGATTTCTGTATGGAAAAGCCATCGACCCATCAGCCTGTCCTTTTGTCTGGTGGAAGAAAAATGGGAGGCTCTACCCGAATCTTTGTATTCTGGCAAGAGAACTTTTGAGTATTCCAGCTACCTCTGTAGCAAGTGAACGGATATTTAGTAAGGCTGGACTTGTCATTAGTGACCGGAGATGTAGACTGAAACCTAACCATGCTGAGAAACTAGTTTTTCTCAATCACAACCTAAGAAAATGAGTAAAAACATTTTCACCTATTAAAAAATTAAAATTTTTATCTGTCAAATAATTTTGACAATATTTCATCATTTTTGCTTAATTTTATTTGTAAAATTATTTTGTTTGTTTAAATAAATTTTCGTTTTTTAATTTCTTGCATTTCTGAGTTATATTTTAGCTTCTGATGGGTTAAAGAATTAGATAGAATGTATATTCAAACTCAGTTTTATTCTTCAGAAATCTTTCATGAATCTTTGGTCACTGTTTTAACGAGTTAACTGTTGAAAAGGTATCAGAACTTTAATTACAACAGTCAACACCTTAAAACTTATATGATTCATATCATGGAGAATGATTCAGTCACAAAATTATCGAAACAGTGGCATAATTCAACTAAACGTTGAATAATAACTAATCATCACACAAGAGAATGAATAGCTTCCATAGTAAACATTAAAAAAAAAACAAAAAAAAACGAAAAACCGAACCGTAAACCGAGGTTTTAAGGGGGGAAAAAACCGAAACCGAAACCAAAATTTCAAAACCGCCCAACTCTAATATATATATATATATATACACACACACACACACAGGGTGCATAAAGTATTTGAGGACATACATTATTTTCACTATAGCAGGAATATCATTTGAATTTATAATTATGCAACAAATGAAGAGTCACACAGTAATCATGACTATAGCGGCTGAATATAGCAATTTAGAAATGAAACCATTTTAAAAGGTCGCTAGATCTTTCATTTACAAAGTTTGCAAAAAGTTTAAAACTTTGAAATGAAAAAGTATCACCATTATCAAAACGTAAGAGACATTCTAGACACATTTATAGCATTAGAACACTTGGATTTACTTGAAATGTACAGCACACCATTGGTGGTAATCCTAGGAAATTCATGAAGTAGATTGCAAAAGAACACTGTGTCAGAAAGAAAAATCTGAAATTTTGTCAAAGATATCAGATACAAGTTTGATGTGATGAGTAAAGGCTATTTAATATGAGGAGTAAAGGCTATTTAATGTGATGAGTAAAGGCTATTTAATGTGATGAGTAAAGGCTATTTTATGTGATGATTAAAGGCTATTTAATGTGATGATTAAAGGCTATTTAATGTGATGATTAAAGGCTATTTAATGTGATGATTAAAGGCTATTTAATGTGATGATTAAAGGCTATTTCATGTGATGAGTAAAGGCTATTTCATGTGATGAGTAAAGGCTATTTCATGTGATGAGTAAAGGCTATTTCATGTGATGAGTAAAGGCTATTTCATGTGATGAGTAAAGGCTATTTCATGTGATGAGTAAAGGCTATTTCATGTGATGAGTAAAGGTTATTTTATGTGATGAGTAAAGACTATTTTACATCAAAAAGGTGAAGAAAAGTCGTTTAATTAGAGCTAAGATTACTAAATAAATTTTATAATTTTCATGATCATGACTCCTAATATTTGACCTGCTAGCTCCTCGGATCTCAATTTTTTTGAACTATTATGTATGAAGCGTAGTTGAGAAAAAGGTTAATAAGCACCCTTATAACACTAAATAATCACCAAAAGTCGCTATAGTAAGAGTAATGTCAAATAGGGAGAAGAACCATCTGATTCCATCATGTAGGCGATTCATACTTCACATGAAAGCCGTTATCGAAGCTGAAGGGGTAAGCAAGTTTTTTTTGTTTAACAGAACTTCCACCTGTAGGGCATTTAAAAGAAACGGTTTAATTGTTTGTTTTTAGGGTATGGGTTTTTATAGCTTTTTGTTTTATATATTATATTTTGTTGAGGAGATTAACATGTTTTAGAAAAGTCATTTTGGTAAAAGTTTTTATGCTTCAGGTTCTTTATATCTTGAAATATTTATTCATAGTGTTTGGTTTGGTTGTTTTGTAGAGGAAAATTGTTGTTTTTGTTTTGGGCTTTGCATAAAATGATCGAGTTTTGCAAAGGGAAAGGATAAAAACAATAACATCAATGTTTGGTGCATTTTAGGTAAGGAAGCCAGTATTTTCAGACAGCCTCGAAACTGAAGGAGATTTTAATGAATACAATTACAAAAAATATATTTATTTTTATCTTAAAAAAAAACCTGTTTCAGTAAAAAGACATTATCTGTTTCTCAGAGTTTTGCTTGTGTACGTATTCCTCTGTACTCAAATACGTTACGTACCCTGTTAGACTGTTGACTTTTCTGTTAGACATTTAATATATTTAAAAAAAAAAAAGAAAGAGATCTGCATTCGTTTATACAAAATCTATCATAATATTTCAAACTAGCAGATTTACCCAGATTTGTCTGGGTATGCTGAACATAACTAATAAGACTTGAGAAAGGTATGAATCCCTTATCCTGTCCGGTTAAATAGTAAAACTATGGCAATGAGTAAACACAAAGACATTGTATCAACATATATGTAGTTCTTTATTACATCAGGATACAGCAGCTTTTAAGAACTCATTATTTCATGTTTTCTGTCCCATTCACTCTATAATGAAAACTCTCCTTAAAACTTGTTCAAAATCTGCCCACATGTTATGTGATGCGATCGCATAATTCTGATCGCTTATGGAAGCCACACATATCATATTTGAACTTTGATACCTGTGACAGCCTAAATTTGGTCCCGGATGTTTAGGGTGAAGTGTCTGAAGGCCTCCACAATGCACAATTAAAAAATCAAACTAAAAAACCGGCAGGAACCTGCTGGTTCCAACTATTGACAATGATGCATAGACAGACATTTTTACTTATCGCCGGGGGGGGGGGGGGGGGGTCCTAATTTCTGTAGATTACAGAAAAACTAAAAGTAAAATGAAACAATCTGCTTAATATTCTAATACAAAATGTTTAAGTCGATTTTGGGACACAATCAGAGTAAAAATACTTATATGCCCCAGTTAAGTTTCAAACTCACACTCTTCATAAGTACGGGGGCTAACCGATTGAGCTACCATAGGAATAAAAAAAATAGCAATGCTTATTAACTAGATACACTAAAACAGGTGGTTTTCTTTCTTGCCTTTTCTTTCTTTACAGTTGAATATTGGTTAGCAGGCGAATAGCGAAAAAAACTGTATTAAATTTGCCCCGGTGTTATGGGTGGTAGCATTAGGATTTCTGAGTGCGAGGGTAAAAGCTCTTACCCCTTACTCAATTTATCACTAATCAAACATAAAACATCATTCAAGATTAAATATTAAATTTGATCGAAAATACAATTTTTATTTTTAACACAGACCAATATTTGCTGACAAATTTAATTCTGTACCGGGTTAATCACAAAGATAGTGGGGTGGCGGAGATTGGCTCTGTTTTATATATAAGATAGTTTTATTTATTTACTAGCATCTATTATAAATAAGAACAGTAGCAACAACAACAAAAAAACAATTCTAAGATTTTATTTGGTTTAAAAAAAATCTTGCATTTGTTGTTTTTTCATAATTGTTTAAGATTTACTAAGAATAGGTTAATTTGCCAATTTATCCATTTATTACAAGTGTTTTATGATATTCCTCAACACTGTTATAGATTTAAATGAAAAATTCAAATTGACAAAAAAACAAAGCAAAAAAAGACTTCTGAAAAACCTAACATTTTTTTCACAAGTAAGCTGAAATATACCATCCATAAAGTTGTAAAAAAAGTATTCTGTTTCTCTATAAGATATATAATTTTTTAATACTGAAACTAGGAATTTTTTAGATGAGCATTAAAAATTTGTATTATTTGGATTCTGCAGACTACAGCTCTCATCTTGGATGTTATTCTAACAACGTTTCGGCTGATGTAACCTCAGTACAGACGATACTAAGAATTACAAATTACTTAAGACTGCTACACCACTATAGAGGATGGAATGAGAGCAAGCTACCTCCGTGGATTAAATAAAGGGTTCCGTTCAAAATTCCATACAGATTCTCGAATTTGACAAGACACACCCGAAGGTTACATCGGCCAAAACGTTGTGAGAATAACATCCGAGATGAGAACAGTAGTTTAGATAATCCTAAACATTCAATCATGTTATAAATTAAGACTAAAATAACATTATCTTAACAGATTTAGTTATAGCATTATAACAATTTGGTTGAATTAATAATTTAATGACTAAACGATACTGTAATAATTAAATTAAACCTTCAAAATCCTATTTAAAAAATAATAATTTGGTTGAAAAAAAAAAAGTTTAAACAAAATTGGAAGTAAAACACTCCCGGGCAACGGCGGGTAGGTACAGCCAGTTATAAATAGACAAGTTTTAAATCTGACAATAATTGCGTAGTTCATCGGCCATGAAAAAAGCCCCATTATGAGAATTACAAAGAAGACGGCAATTATTGAAATTACGAAGCGGACAGAGAAAATCACAAAAGGAAGTCGTCGAATTTGAAATTTACAAAATGTCGACTTACTGTTCACAGGATAATGATCGGAAGTGCCTCACAATAAATTCTGACTTTCTTCTTTATTAAATTCTTTCAGAAGCTCAAAGAAAATAAGATGGAAGGTCGAGCTGGATATTTCAGCAGTACGTTGGAGGCCTTCTGTTTTTTGTCCCATTAAAATGTTGTCTAACTGATTTTAGTTTTAGAAGCAAAAGTGTGTTTCTTCTGGTGTGAGTGGAGAAAGTTACATCTTTTATTCCCTTTTCAGTATTAATTTGCGTGCTGGACCACACTGCCTTTAGGACTCTCTGAATACAGATTTCCGACTGAACTTATGGTTGGGTGTAGCAAATACTACTGGATCAGGGTACTGTTTGTACCCTGGCTTCGACGGGACAGCGAACAAGACCTAGAGAATGGACTGTAGAGAACAGAAGAGATTGCGAAGTCGATTTGGTTTGGTTTGGTTGTTTTGTGACATATCAACCCTTTTTGGGTTATTTAATGGCGAATCAAGTCATTTTGGTAAAAGTTTTTATGCTTCAAGTTCTTTATATCTTCAAATATTTATTCATGGTGTTTTGTTTGGTTGTTTTGTAGAGGAAAAAGGTTTTTGTTTTTAGCTTTGCAGAATACGATTGAGTTTTGCAAAGGGGAAGGAAAAAACAATAACATCAATGTTTGGTGCATTTTGAAGCCAGTATCTTCAGACAGCCTGATTTGGCAGCACCAGGAGTCGATTTTGTACTTTGTCAAGATAAGAAAGTGCTCTGAGTGGAACCTCCCCAGATGTGGCAGCAGTACTCCGTTTTAGGATGTGCCCGACTCCTATAAGTAGAGGATTGCATCCGGAGTCTTGTACTTTCTGGAGTTTCCAATGTTAATTCTCTTGGAAAATGTTAAAGCTAGGATTCTTATGCATACAGAAAACTAGTTGTAACTAGCTATGCAACACGACTAGCTATATCTGACATCTCTCAGCAATTTTTGTAAGAATATTTCAACAATGGGAAATTTGGAGATGATCCTGGTGAAGTGGATATCGACGTGGACTGACAACCTGGGTGTGCCAAGTTCTAACCACTTGCACTATGAATGTTGGCAACCTTCATGTGGTTCCTCCTGTAAGTAACTTATTTTAGAAAGAACTGGGAAAACTTATTTCAACAACAGAATTGAGCTGCTCAAAAGTCACATCTGATGCTGATTCATACAAATTTATTTTTAGTAGGGAGTAGGATTTGAAAATCGGGTTTTAATTTTTAAAACAGAGTTGGGAATCAGATTTTTTGCACCCTCACCCCTGGTACATCATGGAGTTGGATGGGTAGAGATGTTATCTGTTAGATGTCTGTTAAATAACATAAGTGATCAAAGAAACTTTCTTTTTAAGATATAAATCAAAATAGCTCTTAAACGTTATGGTCAGTGACCCTTCTCATTTACTGGCAAGTTTTATATACCTTAAAAACTTTAGAATGAAAAAAAAAGGCAAAGGACAAGTGCTGCTGTATAGAAATGGGCGTCTCGAAAAAAAAAATCATTTGTTAATTCCATTCATATTTCAAAGGGTTTTTTTTTTGTACAGGTGGGACTCCACCCAATTTTATTTAGGTAGGCATAGGTAATTTCAACACATCTGGGCTGATTCTTTTAGCAGGTGCTTCAAACTTCCTCCCACCTTCAAACCATTTCAGAATAAAAAAAAATTTCATGTGGGAAGTTTTTCAGAAAATCTTTTCCATTCGGGTTTGGGAGGGGGGACTTTCATGACGCAGTTCCGGAATTTAATAAAAGAAAAGTTTTTTTTTTAAAAGAGATAAAGAAAGTGACTCTTTCTTCCTGACACCCCCTGACTGAATAATAAGGAAGTGAAATCAAAGGTTGGTCCTAATGAGCGAATTGTAATGACATAGAAAAGTTCACAGTATCAACTTTTTTGCACAACACAAGACGTTTTTAGTTAACGTTTTGTGGTTGTTTCTTTACATTTAGTGTTATGAAAATTGCTACACAGGCTGGATAATGGATTAGAGAAGCATAAAGGAATGTGTGCACATATGCTTATATGTATATCTACACACACACACACACCTCTCTCTATATATATTATTAAATAAATATTAAATTATTTTAACCTACATACACCAGCGTTTTAAGCTTTTGCTATCATCAATGTAGGAAGTGAGAATTTCAGACGATTATATATATATATATATATATATATATATATATATATAAAATAAAGTAAAGTAACACGGAATCACATAATCACCGGTGCAATAATTTATTTCAACCTTCTGTTATTGTCAAGCATCCAAGTGAGGTGACTACATTTTTCAAAAATGTAGTCACCTCACGTGCACCGGTGATTATGTGATTCCGTGTTACTTTATTTTATTCTTGCTCTGTTTATTACATTGAGCTCTCATAGACAGATTTCCTTCTGGAATTTATTTCACTATAACACAAATTATTATTATTATACTAAAGCAGAGTTAATCAACGTTTGTTTCCTTAAATTTTTTTCCTGTATATTTTAATCACACAAAATACATGTTAAAATAATCTGTGGTTTTAGGATTCATTTATGTTTAGAAAAAAAATCCATTAACAGTCAAATGTGATAAAACTATAAAACAGAAGATTGGAATAATCTATTATAAACAATAGGGAATATCAAAATGAATTTAACCCATAGCGGGAGAAAAACAAGAGAGGGAAAGAATCATAGTAAACAGACTAATTTGGAATTTTGTCTTTTTATACTAAAAAAAAAATTTAACTCATTTTTTTCCTGATTCAAACAATGTTATTAAAGCTCAATGGGTGACCAAACATGTCCCACTTTCCTTGCATATATATATATATATATATATATATATATATATATATATATATATATATATATATATATATTAGAGGAAGCATTATTTTAATCAATGAAACAGACGAGTGGGGGGGAAAAAAAAGGAAAAATTGTTAAAATTACCTTAAGGCCTTATCGTCTGACCCTCTGAGAGGAAACGTCAGAATGGTAAATTAAAAAACTAAAAGTCGAATGAGATATGAGGGGAAAAACTTATTTCAGTTGGAGGAAACGATTGAGAAAAAAAAAAAAAAGGGTAAATCTCTCAACGTTATGGTGGCTTTGAATCATTAAAGATCTCCAACTAAAATAAATCTTATTGGTACTCTCACTCATCGAGCACTTATGATTTGTTCACCAACACGACTCGATGCGGAACTTGGTGAAATTACTAATATTTTTCTTGCTAATGGATATCCCATCAATACTATAAAAGGCACCATTGCACGTAAAGTTGCTTTATTTAATGGTGGTAAATTTATTGGTCCGTCACGTTGCCCTATTTATTTGAAACTCCCATGGTTGGGTTCTGACGGTCTTGACATTGTTAAAAGGATTTCTTCTTCTACTCAACGTTGTTTTCCGGCAACCATGTTGAGAGTAGTTTACATGACTCAAACCTTTTTCTTTTCTTTTTGTAAGGATGTTTTGCCAGCCATTCAAAAGAATTCTGTAGTTTATAAATTCATGTGTCAGTGTGGAGCTGACTACGTTGGCAAGACATCCCAAAGATTAGAATTTAGAATATCCCAACACATACCACGTGATATTCGCCTACACAAAGTTTCGAGATCATCCGGGAATTTTCAGACACAGGAATCAGCCATCGGTAATCACCTCGTTAGTACAAATAGTTGTTCTGACATCTATTCCGATGGGTGGTTTTCTGTTTTACACAGTGCCAGGTCGAACTACCATCTCAATATTATTGAGGCGTTAGTTATTAACAACTCTTGACCTAGTCTGTGTAGACAAAAGATTTTGAAGCATCAGTTGGAGATCTTTAATGATTCAAAGCCACCATAACGTTGAGAGATTTACCTTTCGTTTTTTTTTTTGTTTTTTTTTTCCTCTCAATCGTTTCCTCCAACTGAAATAAGTTTTTCCCCTCATATCTCATTCGACTTTTAGTTTTTTAATTTACCATTCTGACGTTTCCTCTCAGAGGGTCAGACGATAAGGCCTAAGGTAATTTTAACAATTTTTCCTTTTTTTCCCCCCACTCGTCTGTTTCATTTATTAAAATAATGCTTCCTCTAAAATTGATCCTACAATTCTGTTGTACACGAAATTTACTTATATATATATATGCTGGAGTAAATATAAAATAAAATTTATGACAAAATGTAAAATTGGTTAAAGAAATGTGGACAAACAAGGTAACAATCTTGTGAAAATAAGGACACAAACACATCAATATAGATGGATATTTTAGTCAAAGGATTTTGTTTTTAATAAAGCCATATCACCAAACAGAAATGGCCAAATCTTTCGACTGAAATATTTTGGTTTTGCTATATTGATGTGCTTATGTCCTTATTTTCACTAGATTGTTACCTTGTTTTTCAACATTTCCTTAACCAATTCTATATATATATATATATATATATATATATATATATATATATATATATATATATATACATATATATATATATATCTTCTATATGAAGTAGACTCGTTTTTCCCCTGTAACTGTGACTACACTAGAAAAATAACCAACTGTATCACAGGCTAAACTGATCTGCTCTGCAATTTACCCTGTTCCTCTTGTGTGTTTCTACAAAAGACAAAGTTACTACAAATCCATTCTCTTATTATTACATTTTATCCTGGAAAACTAACATGCACAAAAATAACTTACAAATAGGAGGTAGCTCGCCCCTTTTACCCACTCTAAATTTTTCTACTAATCCTTCCACCTACAACACCGTGTGATTTCTTTACATAGGCAAAATTTCCACAAGTCACTGGTAAATTAAAGAATAACAGAATAGTTTTCTTTCATTCCTAATCCATTCTATTACTACATTACGATACACAGAAATAGTTTTAAAACGAACACACAGACAAGCATAATCCATTCTGACAACATGACGACGATAATCGAGACATAAGGTATTTTTCCACATTTTTAAATGTTCGTTTTAAAGTAATGCTTATTTACTCCGCCCAAATACTTATTCTAATGATTTCTTCTTTCATTACAGAAAATAAGAAACAGATTTTTTTCTTTTTTCAATAATGACTTCTGTATCTTCTACGTGGGATACTAATAATGTAATGTCAAAATATCAGTGTAATGTTTTAACTCTTTTTAGTTTCGGGGGCTCTGAATAACTACTTCATGAACGATTTTAAAACATTGACTGGGGTAATTTGAGTCAGTTAAAGACTCATAAAAATAAGCAATAAATCTTTTCATACTCACAACTTCATTTAAACCAGTTGAACATTCAGTCTAATTGGTGGGAGGATATTTAGGTGTTCGCTTTCTTCTGATTTTGGCAAATTTATTTTCTAAAAACTAAAGATTCTACTTATATAGTGTAAACATTCAAAATATTTCGGAAGATTGAAATACCATTTATTTAAGTATATTTACAGTAAATTTTTACTATTACACCATCATAGTTTACCCCCTAAAAAACTTTGCCACTAATGCAGTTTAGCAATTCGAGCAAATTTATTTGTTTTCATTTTTGAACAATCCCATTCACGATAAGGGCAGACAATCACAGACTTTTCAATATGAATGGAAATTAAAAAAAATGCCCATCATCAATAACATGTCAAGAATAACAGTTTTTCTATGCAATAAAACAATCGTTTTGTTAAATCCTATTTCAGCACGTAAATTATTCAGAGTGAAGTAGATTTCGGCATTATTTTTCCAAACTTTTTTTTTTTTTTTTTTTAAATCGACAAAACTGTTAGTGTCTTTTTTTGTGTTTTCACTACTTTTTTAACGTTAAAACAAATAAGTGCTACCAAACGCAATAAAATTTACTTTTCTACTGATCTGCATAGTTTTAAACTTCTAAAAGTGTTTTAAAGTTTCTTTTAATTCAATATAAGATTTTGTCGATATCCACTCCTTCGGAGACAGTAAAAGATACAAAATCCATGAGTTGCTATTGGCATTTCATTCATTAAAAGCAGTTAAAAAATGACTTAGCATTAACCCTAAGTTCGACTGGCAACACCCGCGAACTAGGGTAGTGGCATTCATGTGTAGTATGGTTAACAGAATATACAAAAAAATACATACATTGTTTCCGCACTTCGTTTTAGTGTATGAAAAAAAAATCCCCCCCCCCAAGGCCACAAAATTGAAATACTATGATAATATATGCTTAGTTAACACACACATACATACATCCAGCATCAAACCATACTATCTCTAAATGGCCCGAAAGTGGGTGCTCATTTAAAATCAATTAATATAGGAAACTTATCCCTCACTCTTTAGAGATAAACAAATTAATTTTTTGTCGAAATTCCTTTTCGGATGATATTTATTTCAGTTAAACCATTCTTTCATATCCCCCCAACCCGAGCAACGCTGGGACACTGGTCCTGCTAGTATATATATATATATATATATATATAAAATTTTTTTTGTTATTTTTCTTAAGCGTTGTTGAGCGAATGAACACTTATTCAATTACATATAACTACCTTAGCGGTGATAGGGATATTTTCCCTATTAAATGCATTTTACTGTATTCTGTCGCCCCCACCCTTTAAAAATAAAAATAAATAATAAAAATAAAAAGCAAAACAAATAATATACGTCCCCCCAAAAAAAGTAAAATGCATTTAAATATGGAAAAATATTCCTATCACCGCTAAGGTAATGATATGTAATTGAATGAGTGTTCATTCGCTCAACGGCGCTTAAGAAAAAACAATAACAAAAAACTTAGATTTAAGGTGCTAAAAATCACACATAAAATGTGACAGTGGCTCTGGACTAGAAGTAAATTGTGGTCGTGGTTTTGAACCTCTGTCAAAGTCGAGCCATGCTGACGATTACTAAAACTATGAAACACATACATGGATTACTTTTATGTGTGTAAAAATAATATATAATATATATATATATATATATATATATATATATATATATATATATATATATATATATAAATGCTTACCAGTGAATCGGCCTACTCAAAATATATACAATATTTTAAGCTCAATTTCTTAAAAACTATTATTATTTGCGGTCTACGGAAGTATTTTAAAAACGGCCCTAATTCTCCAGCTTACATCCTAACAAGCCCTTTTTTTCATCTACGGTTGAACTACACATCATTCTGCTGGATTATTCCTCCTGGATTTCTAACATTTTGACCATATCTGACGCAGTCTCTATGAAATCTCAGCAGTGAACTCTCTTGTCTCTCCATCTTTAAATCTTTCTTCACTGGACACTTTGTCACCAAACATTTTTCTAACTGGACATGCTCTATATTCTGACAACCTTTTTACACACCCACATTTACTTTCCATTACTTTATATTGTTTCATACATATTTTCAAATTTTGAATTTTGGCCATTTCCCTGCCAACTTATCTATGTAATTTCTCTGATAAGATTTTAATCTTTGAAAAGTAAACATTGCATTGAACAACCGAAGATGAAATAGATTTGTCATTCTCACATTTTTATCTCCCTTCCTTCATTTATCTACATAATTGCTCTATCCCGTATATTGAGCTTTAATCATTTCAGTATAGGTTCAATTCTCTAAAAGTATACTTTTAGTCTCATATTTTATATTATATTATATATATATATATAGATAAGACATCCATGTATACGTAAAATAAGCTTATTCTACGTATGTATATCTATATATTATTTGGATTATTCAAACTACTATTCTCATTTTGGTTGTTATGTTCACAATGTAACCTCCAGCCTTCTTCAGGTGCATCTTTTTCAACTTGGAAATATTTATGTTGAATTTGGGAAACTATACGGAATTTCGAACTAATCCCCTTATTTAATCCATGGGGATAAATTGTTCAGGTTCAGTAAACCATGACCGGATAGAAGAGTTAATTTTATGTCATTCTAAGTTATTGCCTGTAGTAAACATTGAACCATCAACCACCAGAACACTGTCACTTAGAACTGATTGTTAATCAATGCCTTTAACCATTGTGCCACAGGTTCATATGGACAATTCTAATATGAAAGTGTAGATTCATGCATTTCCTAACAGGATCACAATAGTTTTGATAGGTTTTAGCTGATTTCATAGCCCACAATGATATCTAATTAAACCAATCAAAAAAGACTAATTTAAGAATGTTGTTCCTGTTTTAATTAACAGGGTCTACAGACAAATTAAATATATATATATATATATATATATATCGATATACACGTGATCATAATAAATGCTAAAACTTAAATGCATAAAATTAAAAAATATTTTATATTTTTTTTATTATGTTAAACAAGTAGTCTGTGGAACAGATTACTGCAGGACTGCTTCTCTGTTGATTATAACTTGATGATCTTTAAACCCCATGTCAATAAATTCTTGCCATGGATCACCTATCTATATAATAATACGCTAAGGCAGTTTGTGTTTGTACATACGTTATCACCTTTCACACAAATGAAAAAGTGAGATCATCCGATCGCCAAAGATGAAATGCAAAAAGTAACCAAGAAATAGCTAATGTTTGCCAAAAAAGTTAAAATTTTACCCATTTCAAAATGAATTATTCTAAAATCGAATAAATAGAATTCTGTCGTCCCTCTTAACTTAAACAGTTTTACATCATATTCTTTGCTTTCTTTTTATGTTAAAACATCTAATTGTTACAATTTCAAATAAGTAATTTATTTTAAAACAATTCCGTTTTATTCATTTAAAGATATATTTAGCTGACAAGGTAAGAAGAGAGAGAAGCCAGTAGGTAAGCTACCGTGGAATGTCACTGATAAATGTTAGTACTCCCATAGTGTCCTTCATTTTTCGGCTGGCAATTATTCCCATCTTATTAATCTTTATCATTAGTGGTTCTTGGCCTTGATAGAAGAGCAAATGTTTGCTCGAATATTTAATTAATCAAAAGATCTATTATAATTGTGATACAATGAAAATGCCGTGATTTTTACAGTTTCCCATGAAAAATCTGAAATCCAATTACATGCGAGGTGGGGGTTGTTCTTGAGGAAATTGGTGAAGGTTGAGCTAAAAAAAAACTGTAGGAAATATTTATTCTTGTTTCAGCTGTTGGCCTCATTATAAGAAGGGAAAGAAAGGGGGAAAAATTGGTGTAGGAATTCATGAGAAAAACAATCTTCAGTTTAGAAATCAAATGATTTGTTTTTAATAGGAAGAAGTGGGTCAATCCAAAATCGAGCAAATCTCAGGTTTGTTACAGGATATACATACATACGTACATATATACGAGGTGGTTACCCATAATACCACAAGAGGAGTAATGAGGTATAGTTACCCTCCAAGGCATTGTCTCCTCCTTCGGGAGAGGGGGGGGGGATTATTGTCAATCACTTGAGGCTTTCCTGGCGGGGAATTTCGACAGGGTCCGTTCTTAACTATTTTGTACCCAACCATACTGATCCCGCGCGGGAGGGGGGGGGGGAACTGTAGCAAAATGTGCACATGGTCAGAAGACCGTGTGCACATTTCATTGTTCGTCTCATTAACCCGTATCTCTAGTGGCTCTTGGCCTTGATAGAAAAAGTAGCTTTTTAAATATTTGGAGTCCGGAGAGCACATAATGTTTGCTAGAATATTTTATGAATTAAAATAATTGCCTATAACATCAGCAAAGGGGTAATGAAGTAGGATTCGTTTTTTCAGAGATCAAAATGCTTTAGTTTAATATTTAGTAATAATCGCACCATTTTAGTATAATCACATATGACAAACAATAAATACACATAAGATAACTAATGAATTACAAACAATATTAAACAAACACTAATAACAAATTTATATGTGTGCATGCATGCTTAAATGTCTACGGATGCGCGGTGGTTGTGAACACCTGCTTGCATCTGACATTTGTGCAGGACAACAGAATGCAGCACCGAGACACATCTATGTAAGATAAGTAAATAGTAAATTTTAAATAATATATAAGAAAATCTATAACAACCCATAAAAAAGCTCATTAGAAAAAATAAAACAAAAACCTAATTACTCCCTCTTCGAGGGAGATAACTAATCACCTTAGATCCAACAATTTATCCACTATATCACAGCTTACACAAATTATATAAAATGCACATGGTTAAAATAAAGGAAAAAAAATAAATACATAGAAAAAAATTACATTTAAATAGAAGCACATAATATAATTATTATTGGTAAAATATCATAATAATTTAATAATATCAAACACAAAATACCAGCTCCCACTTCAATGACAACTAAATGTTTAATAACTTTCTGCGGGACCATTGCAATAGACATCCCATAATTTCCCGACCTCCAGGTGAAAACACTCCGATTGAGTAGTTATATATTTTTTTCTTTATGAAAAGGTTTACCTCGAAAATTTAAAGAACATGATAACATTCATACTATCCTAGTTCAACACATTACGTTGGTAAATAGATATTTCATTGAAAACTATTGAATTTTTCAATATTGTCATTTTTTCCATTTACCTAGTCTCGTATCCAACAGTGATTTCTACAAAACTACATTGTCACCGGCTTCAAAATTCTACTTCTTACATAATAATGTTCATTTATATGGATTTTTTACTTGTTTGAAGCCTGCACATTTCGATACACATTGTGACAATTGTCTTCTGTACTAATAGCACACAACATGGTAAATTTTCTAATTTCCAACAAACTTTGGACAGTCATAATTTGATGGCTAATACCATTGTTTTGCAAAAGTATGCGTGCCCACATTAAAATGTTTTTGATACATATTTGTAGGTCTCAGCTTTTATTATAGTAATTTTTGCAAGTTTATATTTATTATTTGTTTTTTTATAATTGGTCCTTCTCTTCTAGGTCAGCTTAAAATATGCTTACAGAACCTAAATGTTATGCTCACATTAAACTAATCTAATCCCATGACAGATAACAGCTTGATCTTATGGCTTGAAAATATTGAGATAAACAAGAGTGACCTACTTGGATTTGTTATTATTAGACATACCTCCATTTTTAACACTTTCAATGTGACTTTTCTGTAAATTTATTTACACACATGCACACACATCAAGATAAGTTTGATTAAAAACTACAGAGCTTTCTTTCTTTTGTATTTAAAAAAAAAACATTTTCCTGAATCTGCAAGCAATCTTCCACGTATCAGGTATTAGGTGATATAAGGTTGTTTACTCACGTACAATTATTCCATAAAGAGAAAAAACAAACAAACAAACAATAAGGCTTGAAACAATTGTCAGAGAAAGAGAGAGAGAGTCAACAGGTATTAGGTGATATAGTAAGGATCCAAAGTTGTTGTACGTCAAGCAATTTCGATCATCACAATTGTCATTTATTAAGAGTATCTAATTTATTATTTTAGTTTCTTGTTTTGACGAGAGAAAGGTTTGATTTTCTTGTTATTGCAACGGCATTCACCCTGGTCGGGTTGAACCGATTTCTTCCCTGGTCTTCACTCTCACATCCCAAATGATCATGCACAGCAGTCATGAGCAGCAAGGTGGCACAAGATAGTTAACCAATCGCAATTCTACCATCAAAGACAAACGACTTGTGGACCTGAGAGCTCAGCTAAATCCTCCTTGATAGTGGTTGTCCAGATCCTCAGCTGTTCACCGACACGCTTGCACTACTCTACAGGTAGAGAAGATTAACCCTTTTTTTAATCCACAGGGGTAGCATGCTCTCATTTCGTCAGCTATGACTGGGAAGCCTTCAGTAATTTGCAATTCTTTGTATCGCCCGCACCGAGGATTGAACCTTCAACCTTCAGGTGACTATCACTTAGAACTGAATTTTACTTTGTACTATATCCACGGGTTCTTGAAGATGGCCGGAGGTTACAGCGGACGAAACCTTGTGATAATAACACTCAAGATGAGAACTGTAGTCCAAATAATCAAAATTATAGAAATTGAATTTTTTTGTTTATCTGGCTGAACATTTTAATCTTCTGCCGACCCATATAATAAATTCTCTCTCAAAATATATGTAAATCATAGTTGCTGGAACTTTTCATTTTTGAAATTTGATTTAAATTTAAATCTATGAATACATATACATATATATTTCGTTAAATAGTACAGAGGACTTGTGTCTGCATATTTTCTCCTTTATCCTTTCAAGATACCTGATTAATGTTCGAGCTTCAGGTTGGAACTGGCAGATAAACTTCCCTTACTGGTTGGGTACCCTCGTACTTTCGGTTCTCTTTGTAACATTCTTCACGGGATTGGGTATTTATGCAGACACAAGTCGTCTGTACAATTTAACGAAATATGTCTTGGAAAAATGCTGCCTAAATATAAACACGTGTGTGTGTGAACTGGGTTCGCGCCCTGTGACCGTCTGAGATTGTTATTTTCCTGTGCTGATGAGAGCCATACGCTTGAAACAACGTCGTACGTAGTAAAATATTAAAAATATATATATAATTATAAATATTTTTTATTATCTACATACGTTTCATCCTTACGGGAATCATCAGTGTAGAGAAGAATTATTCACACCGGTCGCCAGACTCAAACCCCGGAACACGAGTTACGTTTCAAACTCAAATTCCGACGTCTTAGCCCACACAGCTGTTGTCAACAATTCGGTAAATCAGCAAAAGATTAATCC